>SNQJ01S0014564.1:28535-77989 GCA_010110895.2 Picea sitchensis
AATGAAATGATGGACAAATTTGCGTAGATCCTTCAACAGTTGCCCACAAGAGAAGCATCTTCATCAAGCGGCCATGCAACCCCCTTTAAGGTATAGGAAAATTTTGATATTCTATTATTTTAAGGACTAATAGATGTGGATGTTGTAGGTAAATGGTTGAATCTTCTCAAAGGGTATTTTTCATTCCATAATTTTTTCGATAGGGAAAATATTTTTGCACTCAAGGCCATCCCCCATGTTAAGGACTAGTTGGATACGTACCCTAAGAAAAGGTCCATAGAGGAATCTGCAATATTTGTGGTTTCTGTTACATGGGATTCCTTCTGGGATTCCATTAAAGAGCAATACTATCCTTTTGGAAGCTACGAGGACCAGTACACCAGATGGACCACCCTGTGTTAGGAAAGGGACTAGATAGTACCATATTTCACCAATATTTTCCATACCCTGTGCACTAAATTGGTTATCAAAGACTCTAAGTGACATCTAATGCTCAAATACCATGGATTTTTGCATAGATACATTCAAACAAAAATGGAGTTCCTGGACATCACCTCATTAGGTACGACTTATAGATATGTTTTCAAGATTGAGAAGAAATTTAAGCAGAAGAGGCAAGAGTTTGGATCTGCAAACTCCTCACAGCTGAAGCAAGGAAAAGGTGCCCCCAATCCACACAACAAGGGACACAGAAAAGATGGCCACCCTCAGGACAACCAGTCCAAACCACAACACAAGAAGGGAAATGAGAAGATGAAGAAGGAGACGGGAAAATGGTGTGAATACCATAAAATCCCTTGGCACAACACTGAAGAATGTCACTCCAAGCATTCACTCGTGGCCTAGCTAAAGGATTCCGAGTCAGAGGCCAATTTTAACTCTGAATCAAATCCATAAGGATGGAAGTGGATTATCGATGTTGAACTTAGTGTCATTTTCGCTACCACCAAAGTCCATCCAAGCGAACTAGAAGAACCAGATGAAGGGGAACACCTCTTTCACTCACAAATGTGGGTAAAGGGGGCTCCGCTTCATTTCATTTTCGATAGCGACAGTCATAAGAACATGATCTTAGCAGAGTTTGTCAAGCGGCTGGACCTACCGACAAAATCACACCAGCATCCCTACACCATCTATTGGCTTCTCCAAGGAAGAGATCTTCATGTCAGCCAACAATGTCTTCTACCCTACGACATCAATCCTTTCAAAGATGAGGTATTGTCTAATATTTCTCCCCTTGAAATTTGTGATGTTCTTTTAAAAAAACCATATTTGTGGAAGTGTCATGTTTTGTATGAGTCTAGACCCTGCATTGTTATTATTACTTTGGGTAGATAAATGTAGACGATACCAAAGATAGTGTCGCCTACCGCTATTTCTTTAATATCTGCTAAGCAATGTAGTAAGGTTATTTCATAGACCGGGAAGTTCATGTTCTTTGTGATCCATGCTCATAGTAAGAAGAAGGTCGATTCCACATCTGTGGCCTCTAAACATAACCTCTCTTTCCAGAAGAAGCAAGTGAACATGATCGTGGAAGAGTACAAAGACATCTTCTCCTCACCCACCAGGGTATAGACGCACTACCAAGTCAAGCATCCAATTGATCTCACCGTTGTTGCACCTCTGCCTAATGGACCATCCTATTGTTTCTCACTGATGGAAAATGAAGAAATCAAGCATCAGATCCAAGAGCTTCTTAAAAATGGGCACATTAGACCCAGCTCCTCCCCTTGCAGCAACCCAGTTGTACTAGTTGAAATACCCCAAGGCCGAGCCCCTGATGAATTATAATGATGTTTAATGAAGTTTATAGGCTGGTGAGCCAAGTATTTATAAGTTGGGAGGCTTATATGTTTATTAGGCCGAAGAGCCTAGATGCGAAGGCCAGAGAGCCTATTTTTGTATATGAAATTATGCAGATTATTAATAAAAATACATCATTGTGTGTATACCAACCACGAAGAAAGAGTTATGGGGGATGAGAGGTTAGGAAAAAGGGGCTAAGCTTGAGGGCTCAACCCAAGGTAATATTATAATATATTCCTAAAATAATAAGGTTGGACATAACCTAGTATCCTAAGTTCCTTTGGCGAGAGGAATGAACTCCAAGTGGAGAGGAACGATCTCCTGGAGAGCCAAGTGTCATCCAAGACGCATGCAAATTTATGTGGGGAATTCCATCATGGTGGGGGTTCTCTCTCACCATTCTGGCCATTCTCTCCATCCTTCCCATGCTTGCACGCACTCACTCACACACTGAGCAAGCACACAATCAATCAATTTCCACCATTGTTGAATCCTCTTCCATCATGAACCTCTGTAATTGTTGAGTCATCCCTTGCCTTACTCGATTTTACTACTCTTTCTACCTGGTTGATTTAAGAGTTGAACAGAAGAAGCAGGTTGTCAGGCCTAAGGTTTGAAGAGGTGGGTTGTTAGGCCCATGGGTTGAAGAAGCAGGTTGTCAGGCCTGTGAGAAAATATCTCCAGGTGAGAAAGATTTTTGGGGAAGTGATTTCTCCTGGAGGGAGTCCAACAGTAGCTACAGAGCTATGAGAATTCCTAATCCATCATGTTGTTAAATCCCTGGAAGGGAAGTGGAGCAGTCGATGGACTGTGGAAAAGTTAAGGTGTATATTCCTGGGGTGGGAAAGGCATATACGGAATGAGATTCTATGAGCGATGGGTGTAATTAGGCTTCTTGGAGGGAATCCTTCATGTTCCATTGTGCAACTTTCTCTAGTCTCATCCTAGCCTAGGATTTCCTTCACCGTAGGTGAAGTTTAGTCCCAGCTCGGGGGTGACCCACTGCTGATAGCTTGGAGCAGTGTGGTCTAAGGCTGGGAGGTTCGTGGAAGGTTTGCAGGCAATTGGTGGTCTTCTCATAAAAATATAAGTACCCATTTCTATTTTAATTGTATGTTGTGTATCTTTTACATGTGTTATAATGTTATGAGTATTGTCTGTATATATTGCATGTATGTATTTATTGTCGCTTCTGCATGAATTTGTGTATGAGAAGAATGTTTATGTCTGTTTAAATTTGCATAGATATATATGTATATCAGAGCATGATAGTTTCAAGCGGCATGACCCAGCCTGGGTGGTTGGATATGTTATAATGTGGTTTCAGAAAAATTGGTTTTGAAGAAGTGGTGTGTCCCCAACCAGGGTGGTTGGGGTATGTTACACTGGTGCAGAAGAAGGCTGGGACATGGCGACTCTGCATTGATTACGGAGCATTAAAAAAAATCATAGTCAAGAACCGATACCCAATTCCCAAGATTGATGACCTTCTTGACCAACTAAAGGGGGCAAGGTTCTTTAGCAATATTGACCTAAATTTTGGCTACTACCAGGTTCCCATCGAACCAATGATGTATGTAAGACAACGCTCAAATCTAAAGAAGGTCTCTTCGAATGGTTGGTCATGCCCTTTGGATTAAAAAATGTACCATCCACTTTGATGAGGTTGATGGATGATGTGTTGAGACCCTTCACCAACTCTTTTGTGGTGGTATATTTGGATGACATCCTCATCTTCAGCAAAACTTGGGAGGAACACATGCAACATACTCAATAGGTTTTGAGCACTCTGTGTCATCACAAGTTATATGGCAACTTGGAAAAATGATCCTTTGAAATGAATACGGTCCAATACTTGGGCTACATTGTTGATGAGCATGGACTACATGTTGATCCAGCTAAGATCCAAGTCATCCATGATTGGCCAGCCCCCACCACACTAACTGAGCTTCAGAGCTTATTGGGACTAGCTAACTTCTACCGACGGTTAGTTTTTGGATTCTCCCATATTGCATCGGCCCTCAACCAAGTGACCAAGGGCAGTGGAAGGGAAACATTTGTGTGGGGGAAGGAACAACAATGAGCATTTTATGACCTGAAGCATCACTCTCCTTGCCTGATCTGCAAAAACTATTCGATATTGAGACTAATGCATCTGACTATGCTTTAGGTGTAGTTCTCACTCAACATGGTCATCCAGTGGCATACCATAGTGAGACACTCTCAAATATTGTTTGAAAATACCCCACCTATGACAAGGAAATGTAGTCCATTGTACAATCTTGTTGTCAATGGAAACATTACATTCTGGGAAAGGAGACAATCATACACATTGATCACAAGCCTCTGTAGTTCATATAGACACAAAGGAATTTGCAGAACGACTGCCATCAGAAGTGGTCCACCTACCTGCAATAGTTCCATATCAACATCAAGTATAAGAAATGGATCACAAATCATGTCATTGAATTCCTCTCTCAATCTCCCATGGTTGTACTCACCACTGTACTCCGTTCATGTGGACATGAGGCATCTGAGTGGCCCCAACTTTATCAGCAAGATCCGGACTTCACCACCACCTATAAGCTCTTGGGTACATGCGCGAATGTCACCTATTTTCACATTCATGATGGAATGTTATTCCATCTATGCCATCTTTGTGTTCCTGCAAGAGAGCGTGCAAAGATTATTTGGGAAGCCCACTACATTCAGATGGAAGGAAATTTTTTCATAGAGAAAATTGTGGTCGCTCTATAGAAACATTTTTATTGGCCAAAAATTCGACATACGTTAGCAAGTATATCAGATCTTGCACTACCCGTGCCATTGCCAATCCAAAAATCAAGAAGCATGGCTTATACACCCCTCTTCCTACTACTGAGAAGCCTTGGGAATCCATCTCGATGGATTACATGTCTGGCCTTCCATCCACTAAGAAAGGAAATGATTATGTATTTTTGGTAGTTGATCGGTTTTCGAAGATGGCCATCCTCACATCCTATAAGAAGAAAACCACATCGACATATACTTCCAAGCTCTTCTTCGAACGTGTGTGGGTCCATTTTGGGATACCACAGACCATCATTTCCGACCGAGATAGCAGGTTCCTCGGCACATTTTGGTCGAGTCTCTGATCACTATTGGACACCAAGCTCACAAAATCCACTGCTTTCCACCCCCAAAACTACAAACAAACAGAGGTCGTTAATCAGATGAGTGTGAACATCCTACGCATGTACAACTCTAAGCATCTGCGTACATGGTATGAGAGTCTCCCCTATGTTCATCACAGTTACAATAGGGTTCTCCATAGCTCCACCAACCATAGCCCATTTCAGGTGGGGATGGCATTACAACCCTTGGGTCATATTGATGTTGCACTACCACTTGCAACCACATGAACAGACTCTTTCCATTTTTAGTCTGAAATCGACAAAGCTACCAGATTCATTGAGTGGATTCAGCACATTTGCCAACAGGTCCATGAGATTTTGCAGAAATCCAATGCTAAGTACAAGCAACGCCACGATCAACACAAGGTATCGCATCAGTTTCAGGTTGGAGACAAGGTCTAGTTACATTTGCAGAAAGAACGTCTTACAACACCCCATCAGAAACTCTACCCACTTCACTATGGGCCTTACACTATCACCAAGGTTTTGGGTAGAAATGATTTTGAGCTCAACACTCTACCCTTCCTTGGCTTTCACCCAGTGTTCAATCTATACCTCCTTCGGCCATATTTTCCACCATTATTGGACACCTTAGAGATCACAGAACAACTAACACCAACATAGCTCAACCCTGACTACATGGAACAGGAATCTGTCGATCAGATACTGGAAACACGGGTCAAGGGCACTCACCAGCAGAGGATCCAACTTTATTAGGTTGTCAAGGCAAGACATCTCCTACACCAAGGAAAGTGGCTCATCCGAGGCCAAATTTAGCAGAAGTTTCCTTACCTGATGAGGGAACTCAATGCAATGGAGACCATTACTTCCTAAGGGGAGAGGACTGATCCAGGTGTATATTGGTGGCCACCCACCAATTCCAACCGGCTCCTCTTGACATTTTTTAGTTCAACACGTTCTTTTGTATTTATTTGTAATTGTGGGTTCTACACTTCTGAGGTTGTCTGAAGCCCTACACATATTCCAAGTGGATACTAGTGGCCTCCCACCTAATCCAACTAGCTTATTTTGTATTTTTTCATGTCAGCACATCTTGTTGTACTTCCAGGGCCGTTTTGGGGCCCTAAATAATGTTTTTTTGGCTCTCCATAGTCAAATTGTAGACAAACTTACAGTTTGACGACGTAATATGTAGTTATTGAATGTACCTTTCCAACGGGCTATCACGCGCCTAAAACGGAGGTTGTATACAAAAGTTACAACCCCAAGAAGTTGAGGTACCAACTTACCCATAGGGGCCCACATAACTTTTGGTGTTTCATCTCCTAGGGTTAGGTTTTTGGATGTCTATGGTTCTGGTATTCATGAGTAATGTTAAAAAGGCCCCTGGAGCCTCATTGTAATCATTCTGCTCAGACGGATGCACGTAGCAGCCACATCTCTTCTCAGAGATAGCTACCACCATTCGAGCAAGTGTTTCAATTCTGCAATTTTACAGTTTCATCCTATTTCATGTATTCAATAGAAGATATTGTTCACTGGACATCTATGTTTTTCTTCATATCTCTATGTTTATTGTGTTCAGTTTGTTAATCAATTCATTCTACTCCTAAATTTGGATCATGTAACTTTGTTTTTATAAGTGATAAAGAATCAAGATGAATTTTTTTTTATGTATAAACTTTATCTTGATACCTTATGCCTTATGAGATAGTCAACCAAATTAGTTGGTATCTTTATAAGGTGGCCATCCCATCCATATGAAAGTTGAAGCCTCACATTAGAAATGTCAAAATAAAAAGAGGATTTTTAAATAATGTCTCTCTCTATATGACTTTTCATTATCATATTTTTTATTTATAAACTTGTTAATGAAAAATGAGATAAAATATACTATATATTTGTTGGCGACAGAAGTCACTCCTGGATTGCTAGCAGGAGCAGAGCCCGACGCCCATCAGTTTTATGTCACAATGGTTCATAGATGGGGTGACCGAATGGAAGCCAACTCAAAACAATATCGTTCCAACTCCGAAACTAGGCTAAGCATGCATGGGTGAATGAGGTCTTGTATAAACTTCAGACAGTGAGTTGTAGTATATGGTGAAACAGGCGGAAGACTTATATAAGAGAAACGCAGAGGTCTGGTACTAACATCAAGTCACTAACAGACTGTAGAAGAAGACGTTCGAAGGCAATATCATCTCACATTCAAACGAAAAACCAGAGAATGCAATCATGCAACAATAAACCTTTCATCATAACATGACTGCAATGATTCGCAAGAAACAGTCAATCACGAACTCTCTGATGTGAGAGGAAAACATAGACGGAAAGGAAAACTGCTTGTCATAAAACAAGAAATCTCAAATACAAATGCATACCCAGAAAACTAGAATATATGTTAAAACTTTATAGTTGGGAGCTTTGCTCTACCATCGATCCATACAAAAATGGTGAGAACGCCTACATATACTCAAAACAGCAACAGCAACAAAATCGAGACGCTGCATTAAAACTTTGCGTCTGCATGGCTTCTGACAACTTGCTCTTGCAGTCTCTGAGTGATCGTGCACTTATGACAGACGCAATCGAACTTCTGACAGCTTCATGGGAGAATCGACGTGCCCTTAATTCATCGCCAGACTTTCCCATTATGGTGGTGGCGATGTCTAACCACCACCAACTGCTTCAATAACTGCTTCATTGGGATTAGGGAAGGCCTGGCCAACTCGGCACCTTTAGGACGTGGAAGACCCTTTGCACTACCACCTGGATTAGCTAAGTGGCCTGATGAACAGGCGTGGAGGCCAGTGCGAAGGATGAGGCACATGACGGGAGTGGTGGCACCAAAACTATAAGGGTGTGAGAAGAAGTGACGAGGCGTGAGAGGGGCGACAGGGGGAAGACACATGGTGGAAAGCAATAAGCGGAGGGGGCAGGAGATGAGATATAATGGGCACGCTTTTAGTGGGAGGCTGACATGGAAAAGAGGGGACATCTGGCAGGCGGTGAGTGGATGATGAGATGGGAGATGGGCCACACGGATCAGAAGAAGGAAAGTGGACAAATGTCGGAGGATGAGGAAGGGATAAAGGGAGCGAGCCCCATTGCACTGCCAGGAGGGGAACAGATGGCAAGGGGAAGGATGGTACAAAGATGACACGACATGAAAGGGGGGCCCACGTGGGTTAAAAGCAGAGCGACTGAGAAGGATGGGATTGACCGAGCGACGTTGATCTGGGCGCACTGATCTCGGTCGTTGGGAAGATGTGCACCTGATTCCAGACCCCCCCCCTCCGCCTAAAGGTAGAAAGGCGGGGGGGGTCCAGAATTGCCTTGTGTACCGTTGATCCGGGCGCGCTGATCGTGATCATTGAAGAGGTGCGCCCGCGATTCCGGACCCCCCCCCCTCCGCCTAAAGGTAGAAAGGCAGGGGGGCTCCGGAATCCCATGTGCGCTGTTGATTCGGGCACGTGAATCTCTACCGTCCAAAATTGTTGACCACTTAATTACAAGCGCATTTGCGTCCCGAGCTTATAGTAAATGGGTTTTTCACCCACTCCTTCGCATTCTAACCCCCTTACCAGAAATATCACTAACAATATTGTTTATGAAAAATGATATAAAATATTCTATATATTGTTTGGGATAAACAATATAAAACATTATAATTAACAAAATTTACTCTTTCCATATTTTTAAACTTGATTATTTAGTTATGTGAAAAATTGTCATTAAAATTCTTACACCTCTCAATTGTTGTATATTATTTGGCATTGAAACAATATTAAGATCCATTCATGATTTTCTTGTATATAGTGTGTACGTGATTGTTAGTTTTACTAATAAATTAAATTTTTTATTTTTTTATAGTATGTTTTTATAATAATGTTTATTTAACTAATTATTATTACCTAATTAATTATTAGGTTACAATTTTTTTTTTTAATATTGTCAATAAAAATATGTATGTACTGGAAATAATTTTTTCTTTAAATTTTGTAGAAATGATAAATCTTAAAAATGTTTAAAGTTAATGGTTTAGTGGAAATAGTCTTAAAGAGTAAATACTTAATGTTTCATTTGGACCCACAAGAATACGAAATGAACTACTTATTGGTTAACATTTGAAGGTATGTCTATAACAACATGATGCTTGCTTAAATGAAAAAAATAAAATGATATAAAAAAATGGAATCTGGAGAAAAAAATGATTGAGGACTTCAAATGAAGAGGATTTTCAGCGTATCCATGGTGAATAAAAATTATCTCTAAGTCAAAAAAAAATTACAAAAATATTATCAATGAATAAGAACACATTTAGTTAACCATTGTTAATGATGGTTAAATATGGACAACCATGGTAAACCATAGTTGAACATAGTCAATCAATCATTATCAATTATGATCTAAACCATAATCAACCAAAAATAACCATATTTAAACATGTTTAACCAAAATCAACCATGACAAAACATTGTTTAAGATGTTCACAATCCTTTGGGCCACCACAACGGCCAAAGGAAACGAAGATATAAACAAAGGTGACCTCCATTTGAAAAGAAAAAAAAACGAATTATTCACTCATTCATATTTTAATCAGACATTCATTCATAGGCCAATTTATCAGACATAAGAAACAAATTAAAATAAGCTGATCACTGGATAAGCGACCTTGAAAAAAGGTAAAGAAGAAATCTTACAAGAGGAGTAGGTAGGTGATGAGAAAACGGCGATTGGTATTATCCCCCCAAAACTTAACAATATCACCAGTCTTGAGTGCTTTCAGTCTCAGAAAGTTGATCCATTCACGCTCAAACACATAAGTCTCGCTACTTCGCCCATATTTGAACCTGAATGGCCATACTCTTCCCTCCTCGCAGTCAAATATGGGGAAGAGGGCACCCTTATGATCAAGCATGACCTGTCTCTTCTGATCAGGTGTCAAGAAATTGAAAATACGTTCCTGAACATCCTCGGGAATGATCAGTCTACAGTGCATATTATCTATATCAGTCTCCAACAGCGTCTTTTGAAACAAGAACTCAATATCACAGGATGGGCGAGCTGGTTGGAAGGTGTCCATACTAATGCTCTTCATGTTAATCTCTCCATCTAATTTGAAGGATACTGTTATTTCTATCGACTCCAACTCCCAATCCCACACGGTTAAATAGGGCTGCCGCGCGCTCATCCCACAGGACTCAGGAGTCGTGGCCATCCTCTTTGACGGCGAGAGCACAGAGAATGAGGTTGGAGGACAAAGGACAACATGTCTGTAGATTGTAGATTGTTTCTAGCTACATCAATCATAATCCTATGTCCCATCCTAACATGGAATAAAAAGATAATGAAAAAGGTAGTTTATTGGTTGGATTTTTTTAGTTAGGGAGTCAGGGTCAAGGTTATGGTTAATTTTTTTTTGGGTTGGTTATTTGGTTGTTTGTTTTAAAAATTTTAGTTCATTTAAAATTTTGATCCATTTTCTGATAATCTGGGTTGGTTTCAAATGGGGCAAAATCCTTAGAATAAAGATTTGAAATGCATACAATTTTGATCCATACAAAACTCAAACTACCTCTAAAAAATTTAACCAAATTTAAATTCATTTTTTTACCTAAAAACGAATCTATTGGCTCCGAGTTAACATAGTCTCCAGGGGGCTAACAATATCCAACTTGGTATGGAGTATTCCAGTTTTGTATGCATTACACAGAGCATGACGTTAAAGGACAAAGAACAACATGTCTGTAAGCAATCATAATCTTACACCCCACCCAAAGATAAAATAAAAAGCTGACAACAGTACAATCATGTCCTAACGCTGCACGTGCGCTCACGATAAAGTGTTTTCGAGGTAGTTAGAATCTCCGTACACAATAGCAACCAAGTACATAAGTACATGTTTGAGAAGCGTTCAGTAGAATCTCTGTAGAAAATAACATCCAAGGACATGCTTTAGTCAGCAGTTTGGCGATAATGTGAGCCTGATAGTTTTTTATTCCAATCCATCTGCCTCGTTTGAATTAAAGGTTCTGATCAGTGTTGGAATTTTAAAGTTGAAAAGACCGTCGAATTTGATGGTCTACATCACTACAATGCCCGTTTAACGAGTTCCAACGAAGAAAGTTGACAGTTGCCAAAAATTTTGAACTGTATTTGAGAGGCAAATGGGCCCGTGACAGGCATTTTGCCAGTCAAATTCTATGCCTGGTTCTGATGGATTGATTGCTAAGATTGTTAAAATTTTAAAAGGCAATTCACATAATTTCCTAAAAACAACCCGCTTAAAGCAGAATTAAAAAAAAAAACCATGGGTCCATTCATTAAATTTGAGACTTTATAATCATCCTTTTTTTTATGAAATTTAGTGCAAAAAAATTGCAAATAAGTAGTTGAAAAAATAATTTAATTGTTTTTTTTTTTAAATTAAGTAAAATATAAAAAATAATAAACTAAAATAGTTTATATTTTAAAAAATTAATAATTAAAATAATAAGTTAAAACAGATTTATATTGATATTTATGTAAATCCATATTTTTAAAAAGCTTTATCGTGATAGTAAGGACATTATGAACTTATAAAATTTTCTTAATCTTATGTATTTTGGATTTTTGGCATGTTATTTGTTATTTTTTTTTTAATTATATGATGAATGAAAAGAAAAAATATATATTTTACATATTTTTTAAATAAATAAAAAATGAATCAATGTATTATTTTGGAATGTATCTAATGAAAATAGATTTAAAAAAATAAAAATAAAAAATCAACTAATGGTTTTAGGAAGTACAAGAAAGGACTCATATTTTTAATAATAATTTTGACATGTATATTGGTATTGTTGATACTCGTTCTAATGGTGTCCATTGTGATCCATGTAGACAACCTATTTTTGAAACCCTTAATTATGGTAAGCCCTTGAAACTATTTAGAAAAAATTAGTTTGGTTCTGAAAATTAAATTTTGAGCCTTCTCCTTATGTGGTATTGTAGGTTTCTAGATTTGAATAGTTTAACACTTTATGTCTACAAAATTATTAATCATTTGTATCCATTGGCTATGGGTGTAAAAGAACATGACGTTGGATAAACCTTGCTTGCAGATTGAATTCTACTATCCATTTCTTCACCAAGTTTTTCGATCGCTTCTTGTATTTGCTAGTGGGTTATAGGATCTACTATACACACCATTGATATCCACAAAATCAAATTTTCCTCCTATAATGCATCTATTGGCACTTCTCTTTGTCTGTTGATTTTGGGTAAATCTATGATGGCCTAGTGAACTTTGGTGCTTTTTTCTATTAGAACTCAGAGTTTCATTCCTTGCTTTGAAGCTCTTGGACCAATGGTTCTATGTTCTCCATTAATGTCCCAGTTTTGGTGTCATTGCTCTAATGTTTATAGCTCAACTTGAAGGACATTAGACTTATGTTATAGCTTGGAATATCATACTTTAAGTCTGCACAGTAATTGCATGAGGAATTCATATTCGTCGATATCGATGCAACTTTAGGGTCTATTGCTTGAGTGGTTGGCCACATGTATAATCATTTTTAGTAGATATCTCCTATATGCATTAATAACATGGTATTCTTGTGAAGCAACTATTGTCTTTTCTCTATAAAAAATCTTACTTGGATTTGTAAGATAAATAGTTCCCATTGAGTCTCTGATGCTTTCCTTTTTGTTGCAAAAAAATGATTGTTGATTTCCATGCTCGAGGTCCTCTACGATCTAATTAAATATTTTGAGGACATTATGTTAGTATCCATCAATTGTGATGCACTAGAGTGAAGTCCAACATTTGGATTCATCATGGATAATGGAAGAACAATTCGGCTAATGGAAGAACAATTTGTGCATATATCTCAAATTGATAATGTGCATCACCAATATTATCTTATTTCTTTTTTATTGAAAAATGAAACATTATGTTACATATCCTCTCATTTGTATCAAATCTAATATATTTCATGATGCCATGATTTTTCTGAATGTTATTCAACATTGTTGCGACATAAAAAAAAAATTACCTATTAGCTTCTCAATTATTTTCATGGATATGTTGTGTTGTAGAGGTGAGGTAGGGATCTGTTGTTGTGATTCCTCGCGTTCCTTGCCTAGCATCTATGGATCAACCATGTCTTTATTTCCTAATTTTTCTATTACTTTCCCTTATCCTCTTCTTTTTTTTTCTTCTTGGAAATTATATGTAGTATTTTCTTCCCATAATATTCTGTAATCATTCTCCCCATCATCCTCATGTATCATGCCTATCATATATTATTGTGTCTCTTGTTGTTCATGTTATTGTTTTTCTTACTACTATTTGTTCTATGGTGGATAGTCGGTGCTTTATGTATCTGATCTTTGTTCTCCTAAATCCTTTTTCTATCCTCCTAAACCCTTGGGATTTTTTGTTTTCTCCTTTTGGATTAATGTGTTTAGAGGAATTATATATATCCTCATCATTTGAAAGTATAGTAGTGTCCCTATTTTCATTTGTCTTCCAAACTTCCAATAATAATAAGAACTCTTGTATTCTAGATAAGACAAAGATGTTTGAGTTTGTCAATTCCAATGAAATATTGGAAGGATGCATTTTGGTCATTATTGTGATTAGTTTATATATGATGATCTCAACAAGCTCTTTTACTCATTATATCAATTATTGTTTGGTGCATGTATATTTTTCTTTTATAATTTTGTGTAGTATGTCTAGAATTTTGAAGGCTAACAATGGATAGGAAATAGTCCTCATTCCTTGTCCCATATCCCTATTTGAATGAGTTGTTGGGTCCAATTGTGAATTTTGGATGAGTTCCTTCCACTTATGAGGTTGATTCAATGTAAGTTCTACCTCTTGCAAGGCAACACCTATAATGGGGACTCTATTAAATTCCTCTATGTCCTTAAAGTTTATATTCTTATTAGGAAAGAGGAAGAAGCTACAAGTTTCCTCAATGATCTTAGTGATTTCTAGATATATATATGTATCTTCATATTGATGGCCTCTTTATTTAATATTAAAGGTAGTGGACCGACCTCAACCATATACCCTTCTTCCATATTAGGTCTAATGTAGCTATTGTCTCAAGCTACCTCAAAATTGATCGATTGTTGGTAATGATTAATGATGCATTTATGGAACCATATATATAATTGTGTGACCTCCAACATCCTTTTGTACCAAGCATTGAATTCCCTTCCATTTTCCTATAAACTATCAAACTCCTTCATGTACCACCATGGCTTGAAGGTAGTGGCTACTAGAACTTGATTTGGTCGAAGTAGGTAGTGACCTATTGCAACTTCCTAGTAGAACATAGAAAAGGAAATAAGAAGTCACCCATAGTTAAAGGGGTTACCTTTGTAGTAGGCTTCATTGATACCTTAAAAAAAAAATCATAAATTATTGACACCAATTAATGCATTTCCCTTGTGCATAGGAGCCAACAATTGGAAGAATACTTATTATGCACTCTCCCCTCTTTTTCTTTCTTATCACATGATATGACAAAAATTTTGTAGCTATTTTGATAATATTTTTAGTGGTGGATGGTATAATGGCACCTTTGGTGGATTTGTACATGCCATGCTTAGTGTATATGTCATTCTCACCAACTTCTTCACTTGCTTCTTTTCCTAAAATACTATTTGGAATTTTGGACTACCCGTTAAGATACTTATTTTATCCTTGATATGATTTAGTGTAATGGGGTATGGCCATTGTTGTGATGAATTCCCCCTATGGACAGGTGAAACCCCCCTTGGATCAAGACCCCTTCTTTGATCCAAGACATAAAGGAAACAAATCGTAACTTCTTTCCTTTTAGATCTATTTTGACAATTAGGATATAAGAGAGGAATGAATGTCACCTTTTTATGATGGTTGTCCTCAAAATCCCTATGTTTTAAAGAAAGCATGCTCTCATGCTTATGAGGTAAACCATTCACATCTACATCTGCCGAATGCAACTTCATCATTGTTGCACTGCTAACTCTACAATCCTTATTTCCATACATTGCAATCTACAAGAAATCTTCTTCTGTTGCACATTATTTCTTCCAACTCATTGTTTTCCATTGTTGCACATCCATCTGCAATAACACAACAATACTCTCATCATGGAGATCTAGAATTTCCATCCCATTCTTGATGCAACTCACCTTCTAATATTGCTACCCTCTCAGTATCTCTTCCTCCATCACCATAAGCACTATCCAAATGCTCCTAAGTCATGCATCACATGCACAACTCAATCTAAGTCACGTAATATCCAAGACATCCCACTGCCATTTTTCATGTAGTGTACAAAGTTCCTTCAGTGTAGCCATACAGTCATGCTCAAAGTCACACAACATGGAGTCACATGCTCCCATGTTACATCTCCCTTGACTCAATCCACAACCACATGTAGATTTCCTCAGACGATGATTCTATTCACATGTTTCATCCTCGAAACACAAGAAGAAACCATACAATATGACCATCTATTCAATGTAGCCAACTGGTACCAAGTACGACCATCCATCCATCCCAATGGAAGACGAACATGATTTCCAACTGCTGCCCTTCCACCTTGATCTCTCTCTGCATCATGTGGATGTTTCCATGGGATTGGTTCTCTAGCCTGATGTCTTCCTGTAGTATTGGTAGGCCTCCATGTACCTTCAGATTGGTTTCCTTTTTGGTGCCCTGTTGGTGCATAAGTTTGTTTGTGCTCATGCCCTTGCCTTGATGATTGTTGTTTTTCTATATGATGTGGATGACAATATACAAAAACTGTAGGAATCTATTTTTTTTTTCTTCAAATCTGCAACACATTGTGTCTTTGATTCAATGACCTCCTTAGCTTCTTTATTGTGTCCTTCTTGTGGCTTTGCTTCATCTCCTTCTGTAGACTCTGTCTCTGATTCAAATTCGAACTCAGCAATAACTTCTTTGTTTTCTCCCATAGGCCCTTCTTTCTTACTAAGAGACACATCTTGCAATGTAATTTTATTTTTCTTGTACCAAATCTTTAGAAACTTCTTTTTCACATTAATATTAATAGTACCAATTGATTTCATCCAAGGATATCCAAAAACTATATCCACATCATCCATATCTATAGCATGAAAATTATAATGCGACACATATGTATCCATAATGAGCTTAAAATATTTAAAATTTTTAATATTTTCACCTTCAACTTGTGTGCTTTGAATATTCTTTGCAAGAACTTGCAATCTATTAACCAATTGAACATTGATAAAATTATGCATGCAACTAGAGTTAATAGAAGCAATGATATTTTCTTTTTGAATACATCCTGGAACCCGTAGTATAGAGTTGCCACATGAAAATAAACCTGTGGTTCATTCTTTATTCTTACTTTTGGCTTGAGACCATTTGTCTAAAAATAATTTTTCAAATGTTGCATCAGAAAGTGCCATCATCTTGGTAGAGTCCAATGATCGCCACCATATCTCAGCATAATCCATTAAGCTAGTGGATAGCCTTATCTCCAAATTATTGGATTCTCTGATTTTACAAAATTTATGAATTCTTCAATACTAATACCATCATCTTTTCTTGTGAAATACATCTTTATTGGAAGGAATGTTCAGTAAAAAACCATGTTTTAAAAATAACTTATTATGCAAATCATGCGTCTTTTTCTGGAAAAAAAACCCTGAAAAATGACCGAATTTAAAATGCCCATAACTTCATTTCCTGAACTTCGTTTTGACTAATTGTTTTTTTAAAATTGGGTATTTTTCCAAGAGGAATTCAAATATCTAATTTTTTTTTCCAAATTTAGCTCAGAAATCTTCATATCGTAACCTAAAAGAAGTGTGTCGCCCTCTTTTTTCCCTAGAAAAAAAATTGCAAAAAGAGCCAAAAATTATTCCCTTCTTTGGCTAGGGAAAGTTCTACGATACCAATTGTTAAGTACCTTAATAGATCTGAAGATAAATATCATAATAAACCCACAATATCAACAATAATAAACCAAACTATTCACCAAAATATTGAACACAAGAAATAGTCAAAACCCTTGAGGTAGGGTAACACCATATATTATTCCTTAAGGAAAGCACTCCTCAAGCAATGCTTGATATATTCAAAATATTCTTCACTATGATCCAATACATTGTTTACACTTATTTATATAGCATTGTCTATCTCCTAGGAACATTCTAGAAAGTCTTCTGACATTTATTATATCTAACTACCATAGTGAGAATTATTTAATATAGTGGATCTAGTCCACCTTACACTGAATATCATCTACTATTATCACTATGGTCCTTTTGGGCCCCCCACTACCTCTCTAGCTACCTAAAAATTTAGGTCCACTCTAAACATCTAGCCATCGTCTGACAAAAATTCACTCACTACTATCAACATGTTTCTCAAAACATATGACCCTAGTATCCAACCCATGAAACCTTCTAACTACATTTTCTCTAGAAAACTACTCTTGTTGTCAAAAATCACAAATTACAAGCTCATTTCCAGTGACTATGCTTTCATCTAAAGATAACAATCATGGATAACCACCACCACAACTTCCATCTCATGAATCCTCTCATGACCCATGCTATCTCTTTCATATCAATAGAATATTCATGGATAACTGCCACCACAATTACCATCTATCTCTAGCAACCATTTATCTCAAAGACTATCTTCCTTCTCACCAACAACCTTCTGGAGTTTGCTTCATGCAACTTTTTGTTCTTGGATTTCTTCTTATTCTTGTAGCTTCAATATTTTCTCATTTAACAAATTCACTCTGACACCTTCTACCACTCCATCATCTCCAATTCTTCTCAATCTTGATTCCTACACCTCCTCATCCTGCTCATCTTTACGGACAAATCTGTGAGAGTTGTTTTTTATCCCTTATCAAGACTACCCTTGACAAGCATTTTATCTAGCACTTCCTCCCATCAGTCTTCCTTCAACAACACAATATGAAACAACATTCTCCCAGTTCTTCTTGCTACCATGGTTACATATGGACACTATTACAAAACCAATCCTTAGGATTGCAACTAATCCTTAGGAGTGTAACCAATCTCACACCCTTGCAACTTCTTTCACCCCAAAGATGAAACTAACTTGATACCTTTGAAGATTCTTCCATTCCAGAGATGAAAATTACCCTGATAACCTTTTATATTTTTCCACCCCAAAGTTGAACCTTGCTCGGATGCCACTTGATGTAGGGAGATTACACACCCCCTGCTCGTCAGAGTACATATGAAGCAAAGACTTGTTTTTGTCAGTCAGGTCAATTGATTGAACTCTTCTACATTAAATTCATCAATCTGAGATTCGTAACTTGAGGAAGTGCATACACTATATATGCAGGATTTATTTTATATCATATTTCAAAATTAACACTATGCAATACAAACTACACATTGTTTTGTTATAGAAACAAAATTACCGCACTGCTACAGAAACATAGTAAATGCAATACTACATAAACATAACTAATGTAAAGCTACAAAAATGATTCTAGGCACTTGAATATGTTAACCTAATGAACTATCATTTGCAATGTGGTTACAATCTTTCAATAATTAGGGGCAATGAAGGTTTTTGTAGTCAAAATGGGATAATGTTTATTCAATTAACAATTTTACGCACTAGTATTTCTACAGTATTTAAAAACAAAGTTCATAAATTAAATTGAAATCCTATGAGAGATGAATGATAGTAATCAAAACCACATTGTTTCTAAATCAAAATAAAACTAATTAAAATTGAATAAACATATACCTCACACAAGGGGGCCTCATGGTTTGGTTGACACTACTGAACTAAACTATGAATTAAAACTCACAACACATAAGATTGGATAGTCAACCAGAATTTGTATTAATTCCTAATTAATAGAGTAACATTACAATAATTATATATCATATCATATTGTACCTCATAGGCTCTTAAGATGGAGTATTTATAAATTACAATGATATGTTTTAAAGATAAAACCTACGGATCCCTATAACAGATTTATCTAGAAAACAAAGCACGTGTATTTTGCAAATAAGATATGATATAATCGTGGCTAGATGAGCTAACTACGATGACCCATGAAGAGACAATTTCATGACAGTGATGCATGAAATTCTCCTACTCGATTTTGTTGACGGATGATTTGGCGTTGATTCAGCTTGGATGCTCTGCCACTGTATTCTACGTTGACCTGAAGTTTTACCTTGCTCCCATGTTGGCCTTGCTAACTTAAAATCTCAGTTGACAGGTAAGAAAACATCTAGTGATGATTTCAAACCTCGTCTTAGTCATGATGTATCCCTGGGATGCACACAACCATGCAAAGTTGTGATTCTGCTACATAATGTTCAGTTGCTACATAAATATAAAGTTGCTACAAAATATTTGATTCTTTAGCAACTTATTAATATAATGAATTTCATACTAATTTTCTTAAGGAAAGGTGAAAACATGAAAGAGTAGACAAATTTACCTTGAATGTGTCCTTTGATATACATATCCTGTAGCTAGGGGAATAACCATGGAAAAAGAGGTGATAATAGAGTGTAAGAGAGTTCATAGGCATAGATTGAGAAAATAAATTAAGCATGGAAGTGATAAAAAGAGTTTGATTCGAGGACCTAACATCTCCCCCACATGGAATATTTTGCATGTCCTCATGCAACAAAATGCTTTGTTCCTAAAATATTTACTCATTTCTTGAAATCTTAAAAAAAAATCGAAATTGTTGATCCCGAGCTATTAAGCCCTTTCTGTGGCATCTATTAAATATCCATACAAGATGATGAATCATGGATCTTCCTCTTAGCTTCATTGATTTTAATATTCATTCTTCAATTTCTAATTTTAACTTGTTGGTTGTAGGTGTACTATTTTCTAGCTTTCTTGATTAGCAATTTCTTTTTTGCTTCAAGTTGTATATTTTCCCTCTATAACCTAGAAATATTAGTCTTCAATGTTTCATTCTCAATTTTGATATGTTTATCGAGTAATTCCAGCTCCTAAATCTCTTCTTTTAGCTTCTTGACTTTACTAACTCGTTTCAATAGCTTTGAGGATGAAGGCACCGAATATGGAACTACTTCTTTCTCAATTTTAATGGTTGTGTAAAACTCAGTTTCTCGAGTCATAGGCTCATCAAAACTCATAGTTGCATCTTCATCAAGCTTTGACAACCTTCCCCTGTTTCCTGGACTTGGTGAAGGACTCATGGGATTTTCACTGAAATTCCTATGAATTGCTTTCATCTAAATGTTACTATATTGTTCTTTGTCTGATTCTTTGAGATCGATCGTCTCCTTTTCTTGAATTATGTTTTTTTCATCCTATTGTGTATTCAAATTTCTAGTCATGCTTCTTGTGGTTTGACACCCCAAAGTCCCTTCCTTCCTTTTCTTAATTTCCATAATCTCTTCCCTCTATTCAAATTCCTGGAATTTTGAACCCTTATCCTCCATTTTGATTTCAATATTTAAAACCCTTTCCTCAATTTTTTCGGGTTTATTTGCTAATTTTCTCTTGGGTTGCCCTATTGGTGAACTCAGTTCAAGGTTCAAACCCATGGCCTTCTTCTCTATCTCTGTTTTCAAATTTCTTGTCTCGGGAACCTTAATTGTGCTGATCCTGCGTTTCGAACCCCTAATCCCCTATTTAGTTGGCACTTCCATGAATTGATTTTGTACTAAAAACTCTACCTAGTTATCATTCTACTCATGCAGTTTAGCTTCGACTAGAATCTTGACCAAACCAAAATGAAATAAATGTTTGTGCAAGTTCCTAGGGTTTTGTTGAATACTTAGTGCCATCATTTTCAAAATACTTAACAAGTAAAGTGGAAAATTGATTTTCTGACCTTTTATGAAGTGAAAAAAAAATCAGAGATGATAGAAGAACACAATCCCACACCCGTCTTCATAGGTAACATACTTATGAATAATATACAAAGTGTCTCTCCATTTGTTTTTCATCACTTTCTATGGCATTCCCTTATTCCAGTCAATGATTTTTCAGGATCTTTGAGAAACTCTTTCCATAAATCTCCCTTCATATTCTAATTTTTGAATCACTTATCCCCAATTTGTGGTAATCCAGTGGTGTGCGCGATAAAATATTTTGAAACATGTAACTTAAGATCTCCAATCTGGGCTTGAGTTCCATCAAACAATTCAACAAACTCTTTTGTTATATGTTTATCATAGCCTTGAAATTTCTGTAAAAATGATAGCCATCCCACCTTTCTAAACCTCCTCTGGCATTTTGGATATGCATCCAAAATCTCTGCGCCAACTAGTTCATGCTTGATTACTAGTCCCATGCTCAACCTGCAATGTTAGAGGAGATGTCGGTCTCGAAATCACTCTTAGTCACAATGAATATGGAGAGGAATGATACTGACACTATATCGAATTTGGACAAAGGAAGAATTTGGGAAATGGTCTGGTTTATGATTATGCCTGTCACTTGAATGATGAAAAACGGTAATTTTGATAGAAATGTCGATTTCCAAGGCATAATTCAAAATAGCACTTACACTCATACATGATTTGGATTGTATCTTAGGAAATAATGAATTAATTAACAGTTTAAAGCGTTAATTAATTCAATATTTCCTAAGCTACGACCCAAATCATTTATGAGTATAAGCAATATATATATATATATATATATAGTGTTAATTTCACATGAGTCATGCTAGTTTATGGTAGGATTTTTGGGGTATAAAATGGAGTGATAATATAAGAAAGGATAGAATGGAATAAGGTAGATCATAGCATTAAAAAAAGGTAAGATAATTGTATATCTAGAATTTCTCATAATTTGTTCTAATTCTTTTACACATTTCACAATTCCCATAGCAACTTAGTTTAAAATTCATTACCTTTGGTTTACTTGTAACCATGATTTTGATCTCCTTTTTTTTTGTTGAAGTTAGAGGAGGAGCTATGAACCAAATTCGAATCTGATGCTCATTGTTTTCTTTGTTGAATAAAGAAATGTTGCTTATTGTTGGAAATCCTGAAACTGCTAATGATTGTTCTAGAAATTCTGAAACTGTTGATGATTGGTCTAGAAATTCTGGAACTACTGATGACTTGTCTGTAAATTATGCAAATATTGATGATTGATATGAAGCTTCAAAATTCTTGATGATGAATTTAATTACAGACCATCTTTGATATAAAGATTATCTTTGGGAAATTATTGGATTAGGAGAAAATTGAGGGTCACCGTCACATGTCAGGACAATTTTCTAGGTTGTCCATATAACTCAATTAGGGGCCAAAAACCATTGGTTCGAATGATATCAATAGAACTCACATTGCATAAGAGGATCATCAAGTCAAAATTTATTAGCACGGATGATCATCACCAACTACAAGGTGCCTAGGTGGATTCTAAATCATGCTTATATGTGTGTGAGCAATGTGAATCAGAGAGAAATGTATCTCTTTAGGGCACAACTTTAAATGAAAATAAAAAGTACTTCATATAATCTCTTTGAAATCAATTAAATCTAAAATTGAGGTGAAATTCATATTGAAGAAATGAAAAACATTTATAACAAAATGAAAAATTATCTATGAAAATTCATGTACAAAAATATTGTTCTTTAAAAAAACAAAACCAATACAATAAAACCAATACAATGGATACTATTTTCTTTTACTCTTTCAATCTTTCCCCACTAATCTTTCCAATAAGAATAAGCAAGAAGATGATAAGAAGGCTTGGGAACAATATTTGATTTGTATACATAATGTGCTACAGGTTACAAGTAGGGTAAGATCAATAATGACAAAAGTCTTACAATTATAACTTGACAAAAGTCTTACAATTATAACTATTAATGCAAGTTAAATAATTGATACTATGAAATAAATATTTTTCAACATTATCACATTATTAGTTAATATTGATGTAATGGTACGAGACATCCTCTTTTAATCAGCTTTTCCATTTCTTCGTGGAATCATTATTAGTTAATATTGATGTAATGGTACGAGACATCCTCTCTTAATCAGCTTTTCCATTTCTTCGTGGAATCTCCTGATGAGACCAAACACATTCAGAGCATTTAAGTTCCGAAGCCTGTGACAAAGCCGCGAGTACTAATCCAATTTATGGTGAAAGGGTAAGCGACGAGTACGACAAGTCCCAGATTCTTCTTTTTACTCAGGCGGTGATGGTGAAAGGGAAAGCGACGAGTACGACAAGATGCCCAGTGCACGTGTCGGAAACAAACATTCTTGGGCGCAGCAACATCATAAAGACAAATAAATACTAATCAGAGTTTTGAAATGCTGAGATTTTGGACAGAAAACATGTTACTTGACTTTTGACTTTCAAATGAGAATAAAAGGAAAATGTTTATTTGATTGCCATGATCAACTCATGAATCCGTACACAAGTGCATGCTTTAATTAGCAGTTGGACAGTTCCATCCCTGTTGTTGGGTTAAAGATTATGATTGATTCATGATAACGGCATTCACGAAAACAAGCACACGTGAGGTTAGCTAATAACATGGATGTCTTATTGTAGAGAATAGATAGATAAGCTAAGCTTTTGAAACTATGACAATTTTGTTGAAGATAATCTAAGATTTTGAGATTAGGATCAATTTATTGAATTTATGATAAAGTTTTACTAATGTTATATAATTTAAGTTTTTAATTGATTATAACGTCATAACTTCATTGAATCTAGGGGGTGTTTTAAATAGGATTTAAATAGACTTTGAACGACTTTAACAGTGATCCAATATATCACTTGGTAAATTGATTTGTGTATGCAGCGGATCTCATGCGGTGAGTTTTGACAGCATTCTACTTCCTTTCTCCACCACCATTGTGCTTGTATACAATACATCACAAGTTGAAGCTCTTTTTCTCCACTGTTGTTGTATATAATACATGTTGTATATAATACATCACAAGGCAATACATCACAAGTTGAAGTTGTTGTCGGAGCATTGGAAATCCTGGAAGTTGATGCTGGAGCATTGTTTCTTTGAGTCTTTTAATTTTATTTGGTGTGCAATATACCTATAGGAGATCATGAGATCGACTCTTTTTGTCGATCTATTATACCAGTTCAGGAAAGTGATAACCTTATTTGAGCTAGTTTAAAGTAGCTCAGACAAGATTCAAGCGAATTCCCACTAATGGGATTTGTGGTCGGGGAAAGACCAGTCATTGGATCACACACAAGTGATTCTACTTAAGTTGTTGGTAGGAATTTTGGATCAAAATAGATTGCTTCCAAGTCTTTATCTCGATGTGTTGTTGATGCGATTTTGCATTGAAGAGAGAGCTCACATAATCAGTCCTTTCTACTTGGGCCATGCGACGTTTATGTAGCATTGTTGGGGGTCGATAAGGAATGGAGCAGTGACAAAAAGGCCCTAAGTTCAATATCAAGAGCTTATGCCCATTCATTATCCAATTCGAAAGCTAGTACCTCACCCATAACAACCCCTCTTTAATAAGATTTCTTCCTTTGTCCTTCGTTTAGATGCTCGAAACTATTTCCTGGATTATGTAGTCACTAACGATACTTTGTTGGAAAACTTTTTATATTTTATTTAATGTACAACACACATGGGATAGACATCATATCATAAAGT
The DNA here is from genome assembly GCA_010110895.2 of Picea sitchensis. Taxonomy (NCBI): domain Eukaryota; kingdom Viridiplantae; phylum Streptophyta; class Pinopsida; order Pinales; family Pinaceae; genus Picea; species Picea sitchensis. Next base: position 53,134 of record SNQJ01S0014564.1, read on the forward strand.
TTTGGGGTGGGTTGTCCCAGGGAACAACATCATCTCCTTTTGTGTAAGAGCAAGGTTTTACAATTCTAGTGATAGAATGTTCCTTACACAGCTAAGCGCTCTGGATAAGATACATAGATGGAGCTCTAGGGTTTGCTTAGATTATTGTACCAAGGTACAATTTGGCTAATCAATGGTGGAAATGAGAATTATTTCTCAACAAATCCTTAAGAACGAAAAATCCTACAATGTAAAGAGTGATGTCTGGGAGTGGATATAGAGGTGCTCATCTCATAGCCGACGACATAGTGTATGTCATTGCTATGAACCTTGTGGGAGCATAAAAAGGAAATAGTTAATAATGTGTTTTTCATCTCGGAGCCTTTGTATCTGATTCCAAAGTCCCCTAACATAACAATTGCTAGTTGTCATGAGAATTCATATTCTTATCATAACAGTGGGCATGCATTCAATAGGATATAAACAAAATTCCCAACAAGCCAGGGATTGTTCTTACGAATATTTCTTCTGGATAGAGTGGCACCTGATTGGTGAGAAGAAATCTGAAGTAAGGTTGGTTAGGCAATCCAAAGTAGGCCATTGCTTTCCTCTGAGAGGAAGGCCCAATATTTGAATATGAATATGTTGATCATATGCGCCCTACTCGCTATTATGGCAATTCCTACAGAGATATTGTATTCCGTATGCCCGTACAAGTATTATCAATGTAGTGCAGTAGGTAGATTTGAGCTAACTGTGCAGTCAGGAGTTGTGAAAAGCTTCAATACCCATGAGCTAGTTGTGCAGCCAGGAGTTGTGAAAAGATTCAATACCCAACCCCTAGTCTCCATGCAAGCCTTTACTCATAGTATAAATTTACTGCCATATATAATTGTTTTAAATTATTGTGTATGCAAGAGGAGGGTAGAATCAAGGGTGATGACGTACCTCGTGGTCCTGCTTATACTGGGAATAACATAGATGTAGAGATCTAACCATTAATCCCATCTGAAACACTATGCTCTATGTCATGCTTGCTCTCTATTGTCACTTTGGTCTCTCACAACCCCATGTCCTAGAGCTCTCTACATACTAGGGAATTCATAAACAAAACTCTCCAACTCCAAAGAAATTCATATGACTTTGAAAAAAAATCCAAAAACACGAATCACTGAGATGAGTTATTTTTGAGCCATTTGGACTACAAACTAAACTTCAAAGAAAGCCATGGAACAAAGAATACATAAAACAAAAAATATACATCCTACAACAAGCTTGGGTGGCATCTCCATGCATTTGAAATAAAAGTATGGTAAACACATAACATTCTGACTTTGGGACCGTCCAGCAGGAAAATTGAAATGAAAATTGCTTTGAGACCTACTACAGATCTATGTTCAAACCTGCTCGGGACAATTTATGCGCCCTGCCCATGCAACTGTCGGATGGACGATGAAATTGTTTCTGAGCCCTTCATGACCATTTATACGTACTTTACATGCAAATGCCAAATGGACAATACTAGGGAACATATACCTTGCTTTCCAGGTTTCAACATCAACACGGTGTTACTTGGAAGATTACCCTGAACAGTTTCTTGGTTCCATCATCAATGATGTTTTTTTGGTAATCGTTGATACAATGCAATATCTCCCCAAAAAAATGACATGGCAGCAACAGTGAACGTGGCATTAATCAACTCATTTCCTAGATGGGGGTCTAATGAGGTCCTTTTACTTTTTTAAAATGATCACTTGGATATAGAACAAAGAAAGATATCACGTATATAAGTTATTCCATGATTTCCTACCTTCATGCTTAAATTGATTAATCAATTTAATCTCAACACCCTATAAGGCCATGGTCATACAATATAAATTACCAACCCATTTTCCAAGTTCATGCAAAGGAATTTACTAATAGGCATGGCTCACGCAAAGGTTGTATCTCCCACCCAACCTATGACCTAGTAATGCTATTGTTAGCTACTATTTCTACTGCATATACCAAGTGGGTATACAGCCTCTGTGTCCTTTTCCTTAACCTCTGTTGGTGAATATATGAACTTTTTTATATGGAAATACAATATATGTCAAACACTCATGGGCGCAATAGCCATCAATGTTGAATATGACTGTAATTCCCGCCATTGCATAAGGATATCCAGCTCATTTTTCTTTCTCTTAATTTATCTTCGTGGATTATAACAATTCACATTATCAAATTGGTGTGTATGAAACCTTTTATATGGAGAGGGAATCTCCATGGATGATAACATTTCCCGTTATCATTTTTTTGTGTATGAAACTTTGTGTATGGAGATAGATAATATAGTTGTGAATATATTCAGTCATGCATGATGCAATAACAGTCAGTGTTGTAAATCGGTTTGTATTGAATTTATGTCGTGAATAAAATATCTTGAATATGACGTGAATAAATTGTTGTAGCTTATTCCCGTATATTAAAATGGCACTAGGCTACACCAAAATCAATTTCTCAAATCAATGTTAATTACAGTTGCATCAGATATCAACCATATTTCATACATATCCCCGAAGGAAGGCCAATATTCTAAATACGATGTCTTCCCACTAGGCAATTCGTTCATCTCCTCCTCAAGGCTTGGAGAATAGGTTTAAAAAAGTTTTAATAAAAATAGTGTAGCTCTATTTNCAGCCTCTGTGTCCTTTTCCTTAACCTCTGTTGGTGAATATATGAACTTTTTTATATGGAAATACAATATATGTCAAACACTCATGGGCGCAATAGCCATCAATGTTGAATATGACTGTAATTCCCGCCATTGCATAAGGATATCCAGCTCATTTTTCTTTCTCTTAATTTATCTTCGTGGATTATAACAATTCACATTATCAAATTGGTGTGTATGAAACCTTTTATATGGAGAGGGAATCTCCATGGATGATAACATTTCCCGTTATCATTTTTTTGTGTATGAAACTTTGTGTATGGAGATAGATAATATAGTTGTGAATATATTCAGTCATGCATGATGCAATAACAGTCAGTGTTGTAAATCGGTTTGTATTGAATTTATGTCGTGAATAAAATATCTTGAATATGACGTGAATAAATTGTTGTAGCTTATTCCCGTATATTAAAATGGCACTAGGCTACACCAAAATCAATTTCTCAAATCAATGTTAATTACAGTTGCATCAGATATCAACCATATTTCATACATATCCCCGAAGGAAGGCCAATATTCTAAATACGATGTCTTCCCACTAGGCAATTCGTTCATCTCCTCCTCAAGGCTTGGAGAATAGGTTTAAAAAAGTTTTAATAAAAATAGTGTAGCTCTATTTCTATAGGTGATAAGCATTCAATGTGTTTTGTGCAACACTTTATGTTGGTACCTTATGAGATTGTGAACCAAATAGGTTGGTGATAGGACAATGTGGTCCTCCCATTGACATGAAGCCTACTATGAGAAGTGTCAAAATAAAATGAGGTTTTCTATAAATTAATTTATCTATTATATGAAGTATATTGCACCGTCCTTTTCAACCGTTAAAAAAATAGGAATTTGACTTTGAATTCATTTGGACTCAACTTTGGTGATAATTTTGATGTCAAATCTCCTAACATGTTATATCACTAAAGTGATTGAATTGAGATTCCATTGTGAAGAGACAATGGTGAATATGAGTTTTCACTATTATATTTTTTAGTTTTCTACTAAAGGGTGATATCAAATGTATTATATATTTTTGGGGATAAACAATATAAAACATTGTAATTTAAAAAATTCATCATTTTCATATTTTAAACTTGATTATTGAGCTCATAAGAAAAAAAATGTCATTAAAATATTTTTTACTTAGATGTCTGAGTGTTTGTATATTATTTGGCATTAAACTTTGTTAAAGATTTTATGTGGTTCTCTTGTATCTAGTGTGTAGGTAACTATGTTGGACTACAATTGTTGTCGGACCAAAATCCGCAGGCATTAATCTTCGCCATAATCGTCAAAGTTAGGATCCATGAGAGGGGGTTAACCCATGTCACGAAACTCGCGGGAAGCGCCAAACCCAATGTCCAACAATCTCCCCCCAATGTGTGCTGGATGAGTTTTGAAATCGAGACCTATCGCTCTGATTCTATTTGTTGGAATATGATTATTGTTAGACAAAATCCCGAAGGCATTAATCTCTACCACATTCTTCAAAGTTAGGATCCATGAGAGGGGGTTAACCCATGTCGTGAAACTTACGGGAAGCGTTGAACCCAATGTCCAACAAACTATTGGTATTTGTTGATATTTTTCATTTTTTTCTATACCACATCTTTCTAATCATGTTTATTCAACTAGGTATCATGCCATAATTTTCTTCCAACACTGTTGATAAAAAATGTATCCAAAATAATCCCTCTTCCAAATGTTAGATAAATAATAAATCTTGGTAAATTTTGAATTCAATGGTCCATTGAAAATCATCTTAAAGACCAAACACCAAACGTCTCTTTTTGGCCCATAAGAAGATGAAATGAACCACTTGTTGATTAGCATTCAAAGGTAGATATATAACAAGAAGATACTTGATTAATGGAAAAACAACCCAAGAGATGGAAAAAAGTGGAATCTTGGGAAGAAGGGGTTAGTAGCATAAATTATTCAAGACTCATAATGAAGAAATTAGTTTATTGATTGGAGGATGAAGAGGATTTTGAACCTAGCCAAGATGAACAAATATTGTCTTTGAGCCAAAACAATATGAAACAATAATGCCAATAAGTAAGAACATATGACATAATATTTGATTGAGTGTATTGCTCTAGTTTGTGATCATTCTTAAACATAATTAGAAACCATAACTTGCTAGTTTTCCCATTTGTGTTTCCAAGGTAAACTTTGTTATTCATGGTGTCTGATTGAGTTCTCTATAAGCTTGATTAGTAAAATAATTACTCCCAATACCCATAGCATTAAAATTGATTCCACTCAACATTTAAATCAATTCCCTATTGGCTTGATCACTACTTTAATTAATTGAGTGAGCTCTTTAATTGTTTCTTTGATTAACTCACTAGCTATTGGAATTATAAGGTCCTAACATGGTGAATCAATGATAGGATTAATAAAGGCCAGTATTAATAAGACCTTTCAATAAAATAGAATAAAGAAGCCCGGATGTAAGAAGACCTAATCAAAGCTTGCAGCTAGGATCTTCCTCTAGATGCTTCTTTGAGTATAAATAAATTGAGGGTATAGAACCCTAGTTTGGATGACCAATAACGAGGCCGTTGCTTTCGTTGGAGATTCTCCCCTCGAAGAACTGTGGTACATTAACTATATCACGAATCAAGTGCAATTTTCTGTGCTGTTTGGTATATCATTTACGTATGTGTGAAGATTTATCTTTGGATATTTTCTTTGTTATTACATTTATTTCTAGCATTTAGTTCTTGATTCTGCATATTTTATATATACATTTATCTTGCAAGTGGTATCAGTACTCCTTGGCAGTGTGGGTATTTTTCCGGTAGAGGCGTGTTCAGTCTTTAATACAGTCACGATAAATTCTGGCGCATAAACTGGTTGAGGGATTCATGCAACGGGGAAATGCAAGTGGTTTCTTAAAGCGCATGTTTGTTGGCCGCCTTAGCAACCTGTTGGTACCCTTCCGGTGTTGGCGCTTTGTCGGCCTGCAGTAATGGACCGGCTGGAATTTCTGAAGCCCTACGTAGATAAACCTATCGACCGGTTGCTATGGTGTCACGCAGGAGCAACATAGGAAGATACTCTCTAGTACGGGTAGTCGGTGAATGCATTTAAAGTGCGGTCTATCCTCATAGTTAGTGCTACGGAATGTTAGATTACGGTATAACATTTGGACCCATGCATTATGTCGAAGGCTATAACGCAGGCAAAACCCTTTTCTATAGAACCCTTGAATACCTATCGCCCAGGGGTATAAACCTTAGTATAAACCAAAATTAAATCGTGAGAGATCTATTAACCCATCTTTATTGGTTGCTAAGTAAATACTCTACGGTTCCGAATTTGGGGATTTCAGCCACCCAACATTCTTCAAACGAAAAAAAAAAAAAAAAAAAAAAAAAGAGGAGTATAGAAATGTTTTTACCATTATTTGAGGACCTATTCCGGTAGATATCTCTTACAGCCCTCACTTTCCCATATCATTTTTCTGCAAAATTTTTGACCACCTTACCCTTTTCAGTCCACCATTTTTCACCATTATTTGAGACCTATTCCATTAGACTCATCTCTTCACTTATATCCACTTTCATCCATATCATTTTACGCAAAAATTTATGACCCACCGGCCTGCCGAGTCCGCGGGTATCATGGCCCATGCGGTAACCAAGAGCTGAATCTCGCTTCAACCTGCAACATGGTTCGCGAGACCAACAGAGACACCTTTCAACTTCGGTGCTACCCCTATTGTCTCGATGCCTCCATGAATCGCATCCGTCCGGATAGTTTAATGCGATCCGCAATGGCGGAAGTCATAAATGAAATTGAATCTGTCGTTGTAGCGCTTTGCACCAAACTCAAAATCCTCTCGATGATGATACACCTAAAATGACTGAAGGAGAAACCTCTTCCAATTCCTTTCAACCACATCACTATCAAAGGGACATCCGCCTTGGCGGGTGGATATCACTAAATTTGATGGCTCAAAACCCACTAGTTAGGTCACACAAATGAACATTATTTCTCTCTCTACAGCTTATCACCATATGAGTTGCCCAAACTTCGGTATGGTGTTCTGCTCATCTCGATCATGGCGGCAATGGTGGCAATGGAAAACTTCTCGTCAAGGAATATATTGGCGGACCCAATTTTTTTTTTGTTGAGCTTTATGAACGTTTTGGCACTGACACCAACCATTTGAGCGTTTGACAAAATTGAAACAATCGAATACGGTCGAGATTTCATAGGCGCACATTTAGTGTTTGGATTTTCGAGGCTTGGGGCACATGATTGATGCCTTCTTCCTTGATTAACTTCATCTCCCGGTGGCCTCAGGGGAGGAGGTTAGGGCCCATGTCCTCATGAAACAAACCACCACAACAGGGAAGCTATAAAAAGTAAAGAAGCCACAAAAATTGTTTCCTCTCAAAACCGGTAGCCTTCCTTTTCCCAGCCTAAACCGGCCAAACCCCACTACTCCCTCGGCTCCACTAAAAATCCAAAAATTTGCAGAACAAAATGGATGAAAGACAACAAAGGCCTCTGTTATAGCTACGTGATGACAAATATTTCCCAGGCCACAAATGCAAAGGAACAAAAGCTCTTTATGGCCATCTCACGAGGATATTCAAAGATGATATTGACCTTCCCTGTTCCCGAATCACGAGACAAAATAAACCCTCCTTCCGACCCTTTTGAAGAGGAACCCATCATTTCCCCTCAATGCTCTCACGGCTTCTACGCCCTCAAACTCTCAAGCTAATCGGTTATATCAAGCAGTCATCATCTTGGTTGATAGTGGCAACACCCAAAACTTTATTCATCGCGCGTAAGCCAAGAAACCCATTGCTATATCCATCTTGTTAATAATTTCCAAATCATGATTTGCCAATGGGGCTCTATGAAATGTGGAGAGTAGCTATAGTAATGAATCTCCAAATGGAAGTGAAACTACAACCTCAAATCTCATATGTTTGCTATTGACATGGGAGGTTGTGACATTGTCGTTAAGGTCTTCGAATGACTCGGAACCTTGGGTCCCATTCTCATGGACTTTCTAAATTTAACCATGCAATTTGACAAAACGTTACACAAACGCCTTATAAATTTCAAGGCATCCTTAGCGGGTTCTCCACGAAATCATCGGAGTTCTCATCGCATGGAGAATTGCTCAAAAAAAGGTCATTAAGTTGTCATAGCCAACTCCATGCCATTCAAACCATAGAGATCACAGGCCTTTCAATAAAAATAGAATAAGGCTTCTAGAAGAGTCTTCCTCTATATGCTTCTTTTAGTATAAATAGGAGTCGGTATGAAACCTAGTTTGGATATTATTGTATGACTGTTTGCTCGATTAGATTCACCTCGAAACTTGTGGTACTGTGCTATCTGAATCAAGTGCTATTTACGTTCAAGTGCTATTTGTTGCTATTTCGTATATCATTTACGTGTATTGTGAAGATTATACTATATATTTTACTGTTATTACATTTCCACAGCATTACGTTTTAGGTTCTGCATATTTTATATCTGGTATCTTGCAAATATTGTCTTTGAGCCAAAACAATATGAAACAATAATGCCAATAAGTAAGAAAATATGACATAATATTTGATAGAGTGTATTGCTCTAGTTTGTGATCATTCTTAAACATAATTAGAAAACCATAACTTGCTGGATTTCCCATTTGTGTTTCCAAGGTAAACTTTGTTATTCATGGTGTCTGATTGAGTTATCTATAGGCTTGATTAGTAAAGTTAATAATTAAATAATTACTCCCAATACCCATAGCATTAAAATTGATTCCACTCAACATTTAAATCAATTCCCTATTGGCTTGATCACTACTTTAATTAATTGAGTGAGCTCTTTAATTGTTTCTTTGATTAACTCACTAGCTATTGGAATTACATACCTATAGAATTGTCACACATTTATGAATTTGATTTTTTTTACCTTTTTTTTTTTTTTTTTTGGTGAAACCACATACTACAACACATTGACATTGGTTTCTCTATAATTAATCATTGATATTCTTCACATATATTAATGCACCGATATAAAAACATATAATTCACATTGTAATGCTAGCAAATTATTGGTCTAATCAATCACCAATGCTTTATTAAATTCTATGAAAAATGATTGTTACCTACAACCATACATTTTCTCACAACCCATGTGTTGATCAATTAGCTACAAAAATCATGTGTGGGTCTGCATGCACACACATAAAGTTTCTCATTCCTAAGGTGACTTCCTACATCCAAATTACCCTTGGACCGAATTGTATATATGAAATTTTTTGAATCAATGATTCATTTGATTATTCTAGATCTATTGTTTTTAGTATTGCTATATGTTGAAGGCATATTTTGAGAGTGATGTAATATTAGTTGAGTGAATTGTGGAGAAATTGTTGAGTAGTTTTAAGATCTAATCATATCATGCAATCGCTCTTGTAAATTTATGAATATTTGAAATTGTGATAATTATAATTTGAGTTGATGTATTGATCCAGGTGGATATCGATGGCCACCCACCTTTTCCAACTGGCTCAAAACAGTTTTCTGACAATTTTGGTAATTTACTATTTTTAGCAGTTTTTCGAGTCCTAAAACTTTCAGAGCCGTTTTGAGGCCCTAAATGGTGTTTTTTGGGAAAATGGGAAGCAACATGGAAGTCCTTTGATGTTTCCCCAAAATGAATCTCCTTGATGATACCTTTCCAACGGGATATCGTGCGCCTAAAATTGAGATCGTATGCAAAAGTTACGACCCCGGGAAGTTGATGTACTAACTTACCCAAACGGGGCCCACATGACTTTTGGCGCTTCTCCTAGGGTTAGTTTTTTGGATGTCTAGGTTTTTTGGCATTCATGTTTATTGTAAAAAGGCCTTCAGAGCCTCATTGTAATGATCTTCTTGTGAATGAGCGCAGCCGTCACATCTCTTCTCAGAGATAAGCCGCCACCATTCCAACAAGCTTGTTTTTTGTTGCATTTTACAGTTTCAACTTATTTCCTTATTGAATAGAAAACTAATTTTATTGTATCTCTGTTATTTTGTGTTAAGCACCTGTTAATAATCTGTAGTCATTTCGTTCTGCTCATAAAATCTGGATCATGTATTGTATTGCTACTATTTTTCTATTTTACTCCATTAATGTTGTTTTATATTTGTTCATTTGGTATCAAAGAGAAGTCGAGAGACATCATCTCACTATTTCCACTCTTGCACAAACACTCAATCTGTATGGACACAATCCATATTTTGGTTATGGCTATGTACAGACACAGTTTGGTCCGACAAAAACCAGGTAGGTCGAATCATTGTCTTTTGAGGCATTCTTCCATTTTTTCTTTTAGATCAAGGAGTGAGGCAAGCACCACCCAAGAAACCATATGCAGAGGGGTTTTTCATCAATAAAATATGAGCATTGTGTCTAAATCAGTGAAAGATTTCTTTATACTCTCAAAATTAATAAAAGAGTCTTTTTTTTTGTGGTGGTTGAGTCTCTATTTTGGGATAGTTGTTCCTATCCCGAGTTGAAGTGGGACAACTTGTGTTGACATGGCATCTTTTCTTGTTCATTTCAATGGTGACAAGTAATATTGTGCTACCAAATCTCACTAGCATAAACTTTTTCTATTGGAGAAAAAGAATGCAACCCATATTCATCAATAAATATTTATGGGAACTTGTACCAGATGGGTATGAATTTCCTTCTAATGAATATTATAAACCATTGGACGTTGTAGTAAATCAATATTTAAAAGAACTTATAAAGAACGATAATGAAGATTCTTTTTTAAGTGTAGTTGATGAACCCATATTTCCAAGAATGAGTGCCACAAAATCATCTAAATAAGGATGGAATATATTAAAGAATACATATGAAGGTGCGACAATCACTAAATTGAAAACATTAAGAGGAAAATTTGAAAGTACTAAGATGAATGCTAATGAATTAGTGAATGAATACATCATTCAAATATAGGATCTTGTTAATCAAATGAGAATGCTAGGTGAAGACATTCTAGAAAAAATGATTCTTGTGAATATTTTGTAAATTCTTGTGCCTAAATTTGAAATGGTTTCCACCAATATCATGGTTTCTAAAGATCTAAATACAATGAGAATAGATGAATTGAGTGATTATTTGCTAATTTTTTAAGAAATTAGTGCAAGTGAGCACATGGAAAATGTTTTTTCCACAAGGTATAGAGGACGAGGAAGAAGCAAAGGACAATATCATAATCAAAGATATCAGATTCAGAAAATATATCAACATAATTCACATAATTTCAGCCAGGGAAATGCATCCACTTCAAGAGGCAGAGAACGAATTCCAAGTCAATTTAAAGGAAGAAGTAGAGAAATATCTCGTGGAGGAGGAAGAGGAAGATATGGGTCTTGAGAAAGACATGGAGTACAACGTTTTTATTGTCACAGATTTGGTCATTTAGAGAGATATTGCCATGTTAAATTGCATGATATGGAAAATAAAAGTGTTAATATTGTTGTTGAAGAAACCATGAATGAGAAGCTATTTATATCAAGTTTTATGGCACATAATGAAGAAACTGAGGCTTGGTACATTGATTCGGGATGTTAAACACATATGACATCTTAGGACGAATTGTTCACTAGAATAAATGACAATTACTATGGTAAAGTGATATTTGGTGATGATAGTGCTTCATAAGTTAAAGGGAAAGGTACAATGGCATTCCCATCATTGAATGGAAATACGAAGTTTATTGATGATACATTGTTGACACCATCATTGAATAAGAATATACTTTATGTAGGACAAATGATGGAGAAAAAATGCAAGTTAGTGTTTGATAATAAAGAGTGTTCAATCATGKATATGTTAAATAAAAATGCAGTTGAAGCAAGACGAGAAATTAYTGAAGACATGATTTTCAAGCTCACTTTTTCCTTGAGMAACTTACATATTTTTAAGCCTATAGAAGAAGTGAGTAGAAGACTTTGGAATTTGAGAATGGGACATTTGAATTTCTAGCACTTGGTGTTGTTAAGGAAGAATAACATGGTGAATGGAATTCCTTATATTAAATCTGATGATGAGATTTTTGAAGGGTGCATATTTGGGAAACAACACAGGGAAATATTCTCAAATAAAACATGGAAGGCTAGAGAACATTTAGAGTTAGTACATTCAAACTTGTGTGGTCCCATGGAGACAATGTATTTTGGAAAGGAACAATATGGGTGTACTTAATGCATGATAAGTCAAATGTGTTTTCAAATTTTGTTGAGTTCAAGGAAATGTTGAAAAACAAAGTGGTTTTAAAATTCTCACCCCAAGATCATATAATGGAGGAAAATGCAAATCAAATGAATTTATGAATTATTGCAGGGGGGGTGGAATAAAATGAGAGTTTACCAAATCATACTCTCCTCAACAAAATGGTGTCATGGAAAGAAAAATTAGGAAAATCATTAAGATTGCTCAAAGCTTGCTAAACACGAAGTCCTGAAATGGCTCAAAGCATGCTAAAAATGAATTGGTTGGAAATCAACCTATACCCAACTTTTCTTTTAAAAATTAAATAATTGTAAACCCTTCAAATTTAATAAGTGAACCAGATACTTTTTTTTTCTTCTTCCATGATTAAACTATTTTGTAGTTGTTTTAAAAAGGACACTATGACTTGCCTTTTAAAATATTAACCATTTTATCATTCAATCATAACCTTTACCCCAAACAAATCCAAAGGATTGGAATAAAAAATTATCTCGCTAGCAATATTGTCAAAGTACTAACTAAAGTTTTCACTTGCATGCTACTTGTATGAAGAATCTTGACTCATTTTACCATAGGGATGAGTTGACCATTACTAGAACCACCTCATAACACTGCACTTGGTGGGTATAGGCTATAGGACCAACGATTTGGCCCTTTTACGACTACGCCTTGATCACTGATTCCGATGGTGGTGGATGCAATCCCAACAACTTTATTTCAGCCAACGTCGTCATACATGTTGGGCAGTGGAAGCATAAACACAAACAGATTTGATGGAAAAAAAAATAGAGACAACAACAATCACACAATGAACACAGTGATTTACGTGGTAAAACCCTTCAAAAGGGAAACATCCACGAGGCAATGATAATCGGTTATCTTGTTGTTTAAGGGAGAATTACAACAATCAAAAACAAGTTTATAATCATTCCTCACACTCATTGCACCTGCCTCTACGGGCTTACATAGATATATAACATCTCTCAAACAGTTACACAAAACTGATCAAATTAATACGTACCTATCCATATTCTATTTTTAGCTAATTTTTTCCAACTGAAGGAAAAATAATAGGAACCAAGAAATCTGCCCATATCCAATCCCTGGGAAATTAGTTGGCACGTTTCAACAATATCCACCTTGACAACAATTTACCTGATATATCATGCCCAAATTTATTCATCACCTTTCCTGCAAGCCAAGAGAAGCCAAGCACCATCGTAGCTTCTCTAACAATACTGGTTTTTTGAACATGTCTGCACAATTTTCTTGTGTATGGACTTTTTCCAAAGCCACTCCACCTTCATCAATAACTTGTCTTACAATATGGTATTTAATAGGAATATGCTTTGTCTTACTGTGATAAGCTACATTTTTATCCAAATGAATAACATTTTGACTATCACAGAATAGTTTCACCTTGTTCTGCATCCTTCCAAACTCACTTAACAAACCTTTTAACCAAATTGCCTCCTTTAAAGAATGTGAAGAAAATATATATTATGCCTCTGTAGTGGATAAAGAAACAATGTTTTGAAGCTTTGACATCCAACTAACAGGTCCTCCTTGCAAGAGTAAAGACATATCCTGAAGTGGATCTTCTTTTTTCCAGGTCACCTGTAAAATCTGAATCGATATAACCACATACTAAATCACCGCAACCATTATATGTGATACAGTAATTACTTGTTCCCCTAAGATACTGAAACACCCATTTCACTGTTACCCAATACTCTTTACGTGGATTTTCCATGTATCTACTAACAACACCAACTGCATGTGAAATATCTAGCCTAGTACTTACCATCACATACATCAAACTTCCTACTGCATTAGCATACGGTACACGAGACATATACTCATTTTCTTAATCATTACTAGGAAATAAACTTGAAGAAAGCTTGAAATGGGAAGCCAAAGGGATTTTTATAGGTTTCACATTATTAATTATGAAACTTATAAGTATTTTCTCCACATACTTATGTTTTGATAACTACAACTTACCATTTTTCCTATCTCTGTGTATCTCCATGCCCAAGATTTGTTTTGTTGCACCTAGATCCTTCTTATCAAAAGTCCTAGCCAACTGAGCCTTTAACTTGTTGATTTCAACCATTTTTTTTTTTTGCTACAAACATATCATCAACATATAACACCAAAATAATGAATATGTCATTTTCCAACTTTTTAAAGTAAACGCAATGATCATACTCACTTCTTGTAAAATTTTGGCTCACCATGAAGGAATCAAACTTCTTGTACCATTTCTTGGGAGACTACTTCCTGCCATACCATGAATTCTAGAGTTTGTAAACAAACCTTTTATTGCAATCCTAAACAAACCCTTCGGGTTGTTCCATATATATTTCCTCATCCAAATCACCATGTAAAACCACTATTTTAACATCTAGTTTCTCTAACTCCAAATCAAGTAAAGAAACTAGTGCTAACACAACACAAATTGAAACAAGCTTAACAGCTGGTGAAAACATTTCATGGAAATCAATACCTTCCTTTTGAGAATACCCTTTTTCTACCAATCTTGCTTTGAACTTTTCAAGTTTATCATCAACACCTTTCTTCAATTTGTAAACCTTCTTACAATCGACAACCTTCCTGTCCTAAGTTCTACCAATTCCCATGTTTCATTCCTCTCTAAGGCATCGATTTCTTCTTTCATTTCTACTTTCCATTTAGCACTTTCAAATACCTCCATTGCTTCCTGATAATAACTAGGTTCCCCATCATTATAAATCAAAGCTACAAATGAAACATAATCATCATACCTTATAGGAGGATTCCTGACCCGTGTAGATATACTTAGAGATGGTTGTGGCATATCGACATTTTCCTGGTTATTTTATGCATCTTAATCTTCTTCTGGAGGAGCTTCTTCATGAACATCTTCATGCTCCTCCACTCTCGTAGATGATTGAGTCTCCAACTAAATTTGATGAGTTTTTGGTACCTTTGCCCGTTTCATTTCAACATGTACCACATCCGATTTTATGAGTGACAATTCATCAAATATGGCATATTTGTTAATGATGATTTTGTGGGTAGTAGAATCCCACAATCTATATCACTTAACTACATCACCATACCTAATAAAGATAATATTTTTTTATTTGGTATCTAACATAGAACGTTGATTCTTAGGAATAAGAGCATAGGCCTCACAACCAAAAATTTTAATATTTAAATAATCGCAAGGGTGACCTGTCCATACCTACTCTAGAATATTATTGTTTATTGCAGTTGATGGTGACCGATTTACTAGATAGCACGTTTTAAGAACTTCTTTTTCCCATAATTCTTGTTGTAATTTGGCATTACTAAGCATGCTCCTTGCTCTTTCTAGAAGAGCCATATTCATGCATTCAACAACACCATTTTTCTTAGAAGTATAAACCATGGTTTTATGCATTTCGATCCCATCTTCCTTGCAATAGTTTTCAAATTCCAAGGATGTGAACTCATCTCCATTATCTGTTCTCAAACATTTGATTGACCTGCCAATACTCTTTTCAACTAAAGCTCTAAATTGCTTAAAAGCATTAAATACATCAACGTTTCTTTTTAATATATATATCCACACCCTTCTAGAGTAATCATCTATAACTGTTACAAAATATGACGATCCTCCAAAAGAAACTTTAGGAGATGGTCCACAAACGTCTGAATGGATACAACCAAGGATAGATTTACTAATATTTCTTCCTATTTTAAAATTCTATCTACATGTTTTTCCATAAATATAGTGCTTGCATAAATTCAAATTCATAGATTTTAAGCTTGGAGGTAACTTATGATCTACCAGTACCTTAAGCCCTTTCTCACTCATATGACCTAAACATTGATTCTATAAATGAATAGAGTCACTTGCACCTTCAGATACTACCACTGCTTGATTTATTTCAGTACTTCCTTCAAGATGATAAAGATTCTCGGTCTTTTTAGCCTTCATAGCTACTAAGATGCCTTTGAACACCTTCAATACTCCACTTTGAAATGTACATTTATAACCACTAGAATCTATAACTCCTAAAGATATCAAGTTATTTCTAAGTTCGGGTACTTGCCTCACATAATTTCGGGTAGATTCCATTCGATTAATACTTTTCTAGAGAATGCTCATAGGTTCAACAACAAAATGGTATATTGAGTTGTTGCGAAACTCCTTTGTCAGCTTTAATTCTCTTTCTATAGTATTCTTGATTCATTTCCAACTGCCAATTTGGTATGAGACCGGTACTGATATTTTAACCTCGCTTAGAAAATCCACCTCCACTCATATTTTTTATCACATTCATGAACGGAAGCGGGGACAACAGTTGATTAAAGCTCCAATTCCAAACCAACTCCTGGCAGATTGGTTCACAAAGTCTCTCCTACTACCCATTGCCAGAGATGTTTCCATGGAAGGCGAAGGAGGACCACTTCACCAAATACTTCCCTCACCTTACCAAAGTTCATCAATACCTCAAGCAAGGGGGATCTCCTTCCCAACCAACGGTATTAACCAATCCATTCCCCCCCCCCCAAACAACAATAACTGGTCACACGAGTTCTTGTACCTCCACCCAAGGGAAATGAAAATTCCTCAACCACAAATATTGTGATGGTTAAATCTATGTTGGAACTATCCACCAGAGTGAAGAACTATGACTCCCAAGGAGGGGAACCTTCATCTAAGGATTGTCCATTGACTACACCACCCAATGGCCCTCTCGAATTAAAGAAACTAGCTTTTGAACCTGCAATATTCCTTCCAAAAGGGGTACTTCGATGGACTACCCATAATTTGAATACCGAAGCAACTCAACACTATATCATAGTGGAAGATCTCACCCAAGCACCATGTGAAATGTCAGCATTCGAAGTATTGCAGAGTTTTCCTTCACAACTAAAATCCTTGCTATTAGCCATAGGGGGAATCGATCCTTTAGAGTCAAACATTATTTCCTTTGACACATAATAGAGTGAGTCGTGTCTCTCACACCAACTAGCATTGTAAATCACGGTTGGTTTTCTGAACAAGAATATATTTCATAAGGTGATGAACGAAGAAGTGGCCACTTGCATTATGTATTTTTCATGTTGGAAATCCCTTGGTTCTCCATAACTCACCACATCTCCAACCATCCTAAAATATTTTGATAAACATTATTTCAGACCTCATGGAATTCTCACCTCTTTACCCATCGATCTCGAGGGCATGGAATTCTCACCTCTTTACCCATCGATCTCGAGGGCAATACTGTCTCTGTAGAATTTGAAGTGGTGGATGTTGCACTCAACTATAATATTCTCTTGGGTCGCACTTGGTTCTAATATGCAATGAATACATGTATTATGGCTGTTTTTCATACATTTTCCACATCAATTAAAGATAGTTACCATCGACCAGCTCGACTATTGCATGCCCGAATTGCAAGCTAATCCTAGCACCAATGTTCCTTTTGTGGGTAATTCTTCCAGGGGGTACAAGAGTGTCGCGATAGGTATGTTAAATATCCATTTCTTATGGGGATATCCCCCCTTCTTGCACCCAACACTACCCATATCTCTCTTATCAACATGATTTTCTTCATCTACCAGTGGATCCATCGGGTATTTTGATCCTTGGGTGGTTCCTCATCCCGAGGATGTTGACTCATATGGAGTATCCATCCCGCTCACCAAAGTCAAGATTGTTGGTTCAAAAATCCCATGAGAATTCATTAATATTGGTCAACAACTCCATCCTTATATGGAATGTGATCAACCTACTCGGCTGTATGGGTTGTTGAGTCTCTAAGTTTACATGATTTCTTAGATACTACTTTTCCTTTAGAAAAAGCCATCTCAAAAGTCATGGCTTCCATTGATAAGCCCAGAGAGGATGAGAATCATCACACCTTCCTTGTACTTGGTTTGGAACTAATGAGAGTTAACACGATGAGTCTCGATCCGGAACTGGGGGCATTGGATGGGACATCAAGTCAACCTCCTAGTCTCGACCCTTTTCCACCTCGATTATCTTTTTCGGAACTTGCCAGCGAATTCTCTGCTACCCCTTCCATCGAAGATATGTGTTTTGTACTTCCCTCATGTATTGATGGATCCCATCAAGGAAATTCCATAGCTCGCAAAACCACTCATGATGAGCATATTTGTATCCAAAAATTCCTTCCTACGTGGCATGGCCCCGACATGGTGTGCCATACGATGCCAATAATGGCTCATGAGTTCATTGATTATGAAAGAGATCCTTGGCCTGACCCTCATGATGGGCTCTACTTTACATAAACTATCAAGATGTGTAGTGCTTTGTACATAGGTGTGTAGTGTGAGTTCCTTTTGTTTTATGTACATCATATCCAAAAAATCCAAAAACATTTTCTTTTTGAGATTTCACTATGCGTTTTGACCTTGGATTCTAGTTTTCATGTGTTGATAGGATTCTAGGGACGTTTTTTTACATGGGGGCATATTTTGAACTTGGGGTACATGTCTTTATCCAGAGATATAAGGATAGTTTTTTCCTTTCATTTCCCTCTTTGCATTATTAACCATTTATACTTCTAGCACTATACCTTCAGTTCAAGCCTTCCCAGAGAGTGCTCCCACCATTTATATTGTTTAAATGGTTGCACTTTATTATTATTTTTGTCTTGCTACTTATTGTTCCTACATCACCATTTGCTTTCATTTCTTACCATATTGCAACCATGCTTGACCGCTGGCCATCTATATGCTCCCATTTTACAAACACCCCTGGATGAGAACTATTGTAATGAGTGCTCATCATTTGTTGTGTCTCTTTTTGCAGTCCATTCTTTAATTCATGTTCCTTGCACTTGGAAATTCATTGAAACCCACTCGTTCTCTCCATCCAAGCTTACTATTACCCCTTTTTCCAACTCAGTAACCAACCATGACAAAGGTACACCCTGGAGTCTCCTTTAATCTTTTTTCAGACTCCCTAAACCTGCAAATATTGTCGAGTGAGCTTGTTTCCTTTCACACTTGTTAAATGAATTTGAAAGGACGTATATTTGATGCAAGTTTAACCCTCTTTTGGACCAGATGGACTAATTATGAAAAAATAAATACTCTAGTCAGCCTTGGCTAGAAGATTTCTCCCTTGTATTGTTTTATAATTTTTTTGGCTCGAGGGACTAACTTTATGTAAAAAATACCCTTGGAGTCTTCTTTAATTTCTTTTCATACTCTCTAAACATGAAAATATCGTTGAGTTTACCTTCTCTGGACTCATAAAATTATACATTGAAGGACCCATATGGGATCGAACCCCTCCTTCATCAGGTTTCTTAAACATGTGATCAGGGACTCATAAAAAATGATCTATATAAAGCATTTGTTATCATCCTCAAGATCATAAAAAAAATAAAGGGTTACTCGTCGTTCATGGTGGGGGGGAATTTGAGGGTTTTTTAGTCTAATCATCTTCACAAATGGCAGTCGTCCGTCAAGTCACCCTTGAACAATGCACTTTTTTTTACATCCATGTACCACAATTGGGTTATCCATTGCCTCTGAATCACTACCATCTCCCTGAGTTTTTAGACTCCGACGACTGCTCACTTTTATAGTCTCCCATGGCGAGTGTTTTGTTCATTATCGAGTCAATGTTTCCAAGTCAAGTTATTTGTCGTGTTGTTTTGTTCAAGGGAAGTTCACTTGCGTTGGCCATTTTCAATCTTTCATCCTATTTATCTCGGTCATCCCCGAGTCAGTTATGCTCTAATTTATACACCAACTACCTTTGTTTGTTTCATGTGGATTGATGGGGGATACATCAAGACCCTCCTTCAAAATATTTCATCATGTTGACACCAAATAATTATCCAAGATAAAAATATAGAAACCAGTTAGTACCTTGGGTCTTGCAGACATCAGTCGTAAGTTCCCTTGCACTTCCAGTAGTGGGTTTACCTCATTGGATCCTTTTGAATGAGTCTATGAGTGTTCGAATACAACTCATATATTCACACTCTCTAGATTGTACTAGGTATCTTGTGGTCCATCATCATCATCGATGGATTCCCTTGCATATGTTAATGGTATCCATTAATGACTAGTAATCAGACAGTTTCTACCATGCTCGACATCAACTCATCTATTCACATGTTGTAGATTCATGCCATTTCAGGGTTTGAGACAAAGACCTTGGGTTGGGACCACATCATTCATTTACAACATCCCCTCCCAAGTTGCGATGGAGTATTTCATGATTACTTTGAGAGATCACTCGAGCATCAAGTCATCTCACTGATATGTATATTGTCACATAGATCCACATTTTTATTTGGTCATGGCTATGTTTTCACTTGTGACATGGATACACATTGTTTTCTTTCATGGCCAGGATCTAGTTAGTTGTGCCATGCATGGATCCGTAGTGTACTATTTTTGGCGACTATGCTTAGTTTCTATTATTGAGAATGGGTATGCATGCCTCGAGGATGTTCTTCTTTGTGTGGGACCGATGTTATACCCTTCCCATATTCCTTCTCCTAAAGCCCCATCACTTTTGTTCATAAATTATTTCAGCCATCAGACACCTCTTCTAACCTCATGATTTGGGGGCATTTATTATATAATTATTTTCCACCTGATTACCTGATTGATATTCTCTAGAGGTTATTAGGATGAAACAATGAGCTATGTCACTTTTCCCTTGGTTATACACCATCCTTTTGTCTGGCCGTGAGCTATCCTTTTACAGATCGTGACCCAAATTTATGGTCGCACCTTGCTCTCTTGTAAACCATGACTGGTCGCACCCTACAGGAATGCAGGGTGCAACCGGGTTTGTTACTCTGAAATCAAGAATGGTTACAATGATATGGGATCAAGCTCGGATTTCTCGTAATTCGACCTCAATAAATTTGTTATTTTGAGTGCCTAAGAGTTATCCACCATCTCATCTCTTTCATCAAAGGAGGAAAATATAGCGTAAAATTATAATGTCATATTGATTACAGACCTTGGGAAAGGAAATTGGGAGAAGCTTCATCAATCTATTTGTATGTAAGTTGTAATATTTTTTCCTTATTAATAGAAGATGCACATGATTTTCCCCTCTAATTGATTGTATATGGTGATCATAGTCTTCATAGAGAGTTAATATTTTCATGTCTTTGTGATACATTATTAGATCTATGTTTTATACATGTTAATCTTGATCTCCTGAAAGGTGTTTTTTGTTTTCCTCTGTGTGCAAAAACGTGTTCATGAAAGTGAAGGATATATTCAAATGAGCGAACGACCAAGAAGAATTGAGGGATAACCGTTGAAGTATCAGGTGTGCTTCTCATCCTCTTATCTCATAGATATTTTCATGTATGATTTAGATATAGGAAAATCTACAACTTGCATCTCTATTTTGTCTTAGGTCTAGGAAGAGCCTAAGGGAGGTAACTCATGCATGGTACATTTATCCTACAACAATTTTGCATGTCACAACCATCATTTAGTGTTAGGGTTTTGGACCTTCTAGAAACTTCTTGAAATTCCCCACATGACTAGCCCCACATGTGAGTAATGGGGGATGATGTGGCATCCACTTGGTACCATGGTGATCAACAAGGTATGTCAAATTGCAGGAGGCATAACTTTCACATACAAACTCTGATTGAGGTGATTTTCAAACAGCTAGAAAGTTATAAGTGTGCATAAAAATATTGAGGAGCTAGGAGCTATGCTCACAATTTTTTAACCCCCAAAAGGGTCATTTGATACCTCAAAATGGATATGGAAGGTCTAATACCCAAACCTCCAAACTGGGACCCATCACTACAATGGGCCTTGTAAGGAAATTCCTCCAATTTTTTCCCCATAAAGTACCATGATAGATGACAAATTTTATAATGATCCATTCTTGATCAACATGAAGGATTTGGTGGTCAAAGAATAAGCTTCAATGAATATGTTTCAAGATAACTCAAATTCTTGGTTGGTTTGGAGTAGTGTAAAGGCTAGAGGCATAGTCAAACCATGTAGAGAGATTGAATATTGCACACATTGAGTTCTTAGGGGGGGAAACCCTCCAAAAGAATTTGGGAGTGAACTAGAGTTAGTTGAGTATAGTCATGTGCTTGTTCAAGAGGTAGTTCCTCACTTTTCTCCTAAGAATTATCCTATAGGTTCTCTACATTTTCTTTGAGTTGGAGGAGGATCCATGTCTCGTAATTTGTTTGGTTAAACTATTGATGTTTTTGCAATTTGAATCGTACCGAGAATTACAAGGGTAGTGGAAAATTCGAGGGGGGGGAAGAAGTAATGATGGAATGGGGGAAATGATCCAGGTGGATATCAGTGGCCACCCACCTCTTCCAACTGGCTCATTAGGTTCACTGGGATGGATCTTGGTGGTAGCAATGATGGCACTAGGTTCTGTGTCAATAGTCTGTCTCCCCTTTTCTGGTTCTAACTCGGAGTCGGTACCCGCATATGATTCAAAGGATTTCACCTCTGCCACCAATGACTACTTTGAGAGGCAATCGACAATTTTATTACAGGGGATCTTATGGAAATCGCACCAATTCTTGGTGTGTTTCTTCATTTGTTCATTGTCCTTCCTTGTTTGTGACAACAATGTTATTACAGGGGATCTTATAGAAATCGCACCAATCCTTGGTGTGTTTATTCATTTGTCCATTTCCCTTCCTTGTTTATGTCTTAGACTGGTTGTCTTGAGGTTTTCCATCTTTTCTCTGCCCTTTTTTCTGTGGGTTGGGGTTGCCCTTGCCCTGCTTCTGCTGTGAGGGGTTCCCAGACCAAAACTGTCGTGTCTTTTGTTTAAGCTTCTGCTCGATTTTGACAACATATCGATAGGCCGCTCCCAAGGACAAAATTTCTAGAAACTCCATTTCTATCTGGATGTATCTATGCAAACCACCACAATACTTGAGCACCAGATGTCACTCAGAATCTTTGATACCCAACTTGGTGCGAAAGGTATGGAAGATATTTGTGAACCATGGCACTGTTTGGTCCCTTTCCTGTCATAGTGTGGTCCATCTTGTATATAGGTCATCATAACTTCCAACATGGTAGTATTGTTCCTTAATAACATCCTCGAAGGACTCCTAGGTGAGTGCGACTGTAAATAATGAGGGTTCCTTTGTTTCCTTTTGTTCACAGAAAGTCTCCCACCAATATTTAACATGGGGGACGACTTTGAGGAGTGAAAATGTAATCTTTTCTCTATTGGAAAAGTTATGGACAAAAAAATACCCTTCTAGCATATTCAACCATTTGTCTACAACATCTGCATCTATCTGAGCTTCAAATATAGGAATATCAAAGATTTGTCGCCTATTGGTAGTCGTCGAAGGATTTGCGCAAAAATGTCCATCATCTCGTTCTTCTATTGCATGAGGGATTCCTCTAGCAACAAATTGAAAGGATCTCCAACTCGTAGTTGATTTCTAGGCTGGATGATTCACCGCTCGATTATCTTCTATTGTTGGTCGATTGTCCGACCGATAGGTAAGTCGACTACGTAATCGACTAGTGTAGTGCGTTGGTTGATTACCCAACTGATTGTATCCATATGTAGGTCAATCGCTTGATCGACTAAACCCAAGAGATGTGTGATGAACCATCAATGCTTGATGTTCCAATAGGGACTAGTATATGGTAAAACACTATATCTATATTAGGGTATTTGGTTGTACACATGCCCCACATATTCTTCCTAAATATGTCCCTAACAAGCTACTGGGTAGGGATATTTTCTATTAGATAGCAGAGGAAGGGATAAATTCATTTATATCTGCATGTTCTAAGAGAATTTGGCCTAGGTTCCCCATCAAAGTGGGAAGATTCACCCTACTTAACGTCCCTCGTGCCAGAAAAGAAGCTACAATCCTGAAGATTTATGTCTATGCACATGTGAAGCTAGGAGACAGGATTTGAAAGGTACTATGAGAGATCACATTAAATCTGTGGCGTTAATAAGCCCTTTTGTGTGTGATGTCAATGATTCATAGGATATTTTCAAGGGAGTATTATTCTTTGAAGAGGTGTTAAACATGATTCAGAATGAACTAAGAAAATAAAAGTTACACGGAGAGGAAGAAGAAAGAAAGAAGATAACCAAAGAACGGTGGGAACTACAAATGGTCAAGGAAAAGGAAAAAGGAAAAAGAAGAGGAAAGAAATCAAATAGAGGAAACCAAAGAATACGAACGACATAAAAGGGCTATGGAGGAAGAAGAAAAGTGAAAACACCTATCAATGTTAGTACACCTTCAAGCACAATACCAAGAAATTTCTCATACTTTTCTCAATTAGTAGAGTTTGATTACGCTATGGTAGTTGTAGGTGAATACATTTATAGCAACTCAAATACAGAAATTGAGAAAAGACCAACCAAAAGGAAAATGGGTGAAGACCCTCCCAACAAAGGATCTTTCGACACGTTGATTTCATGGAAATTGGGACCAGATCCTCAAGTCAATTCCCTTGATAATACTTCATCCTTGAGTGCCTTTGGAGGGGAAAATGAAGTCTCTATCTATAAATTAAGTCTACATTAGATCTCTATAAGGAAAAGGTAGAAGAGTTGGAAGAGCAACTGAAGTTCCAGAAAGATCATTTAGAGGATGACTTTAAACAAAAAATCAATGAGGTTGAACAACTGGACATGGAACAATTAGAAACCCTAAAAAGGGAGAATTCACAAGATACAGAAAGAATAAAAGTTGAGCATCAGGGAAAATGTGATATTTTTTAACAAAGAAAGTTGAATGTTATTGAGTATGGAGTAAGGATCCAGAAACTAGAGAAAGAAAGACAATAGAGAGAACTTGCATTTTATAGTGTAAAAGAAGAAGCTAGTAGGGTTAATGAAGAGCTAAGAGAAGAAAAAAAGAGCTTCTTCACCTAGATTAATGTGAT
>SNQJ01S0014565.1:7704-26245 GCA_010110895.2 Picea sitchensis
GATGATGAAATTGATGAGGGATTTTGGTCGAGGTACAAGTTGGGTACATGGTTGAGACAAGTAGTTGATGAGTTGGCACATACATGAGGTGTATAGTTGATAATGTTGGTACATATTGATGAATCATAGTTGATGAGTACTTGACACATGATTGTTACATACTTGGTACATGGTTGGTTGCACTTTTGTATGGTACAGGTTGATTACAGATTGTTTGGTACAAGTTGGCGCATGGTTGATGCACTTGTTTATGGTACAGGTTGATTATAGGTTGAGGTACAGGTTGATACATGGTTGATGCATGGTTAAGTTTTATTGGTACATGTTTACAATGGTATATCTCACAGTGATAGTGTGAAAGTGGTTCCATCATTCTACTTCTACTTCAGAGCGGTTGGATGGGGCAAGGACAGGTGGTTGTAGCCACCTTCTGGTTGTAGATGGAGAACATAGGGGGTTGTAGCCAGAGAATTAGGGAGTTGGAGCTTCCCTTGGCTTGTATCCTAAGAAACTAGGGGGTTGGAGCCTCCTTCCATTTGCAACTGGAAAACAAAGGAAGTTGGTGCTTCCAATGTATGTAATTCTTCAAGACATATAATATAAAGCATTTCGTGGTTTTCTCCCGATTTGGGTTTCCATGTAAAACACTGGTTTAATGTGTATGTGTGTGATTGTTCATTTCTTATTTCTCATTATTTGATAATAATTCTACATTGATATAACACTTGGATTATTTGGAGAAAAAGGATTATAATTACACTATTACTAATTCACCCCCCTCTCAGTAATCCAACAATTGGTATCAGAGAAGGTTCCTTTAGAAATCAGTTTAACCAATGAAAGGTAGATCATGGAGAGTACCAACTCATATAAAAATGGAATACCACACTTTGATGGACACAAGTATGCTTTTTGAAGCATAAGGATGAAGGCATATATACAAGCACAGGGGTTTGAAATTTGGTAATCAATTGTAGATGGATACACAATACCAAAAGTTCCACCAACAAATGAAAAAGTAGTGAAACTTAGTCAGAATAATTTCAAAGCTACAAATTCACTTTTGAATGGTCTCGGTGAAACAATATTCACCAAAGTTGCACATTGTAAATCTGCCAAAGAGATTTGGGACAAGCTTCGAAATATTTATGAAGAAGATGCAAAATTCAAAGCAACAAAACTTCAAACTTACAGAGGTTAGTTTGAACAACTAAAAATGAAGGAAGATGAGAATATTGCAGCCTACTTCTTAAGAGTTGATGAAACCGGGAATGCAATCATAGGATTGGAAGAAGAAATCAAAGAATATGTAATTGTTCAAAAGGTACTAAGATCTCTTCCTATGAGATTCAACCCTAAGATATCAACACTAGAAGAAATATTGGATCTTAACTCAATTAGCATGGATGAACTACATGGAATCTTCATGGTATATCAAATGAGAACTGAATAGGAAAATCCATATGTAAAAGAAGCAGCCTTCAAAGCATCCAAAAGATCAAAGCAAAAGAAAAAGGAAGCAAAAGAATATAGCAACAACAACGACATCTCAAAATATGATGAAGAAGTGGCCAACTTCGTCAAAAGACTGAACAAGGGAACCAATGGTAGGTATAGATGTACACTTGCATTAATTTGTTTTAATTGTGATGGTATTGGTCATTTTTATAACAAATTTCCTCATAAGAAAAAGACAAATGATGAAGGTTACTCAAAAGGAAAACACACATATAAAGGAAAAATAACTACAAAGAAAGATTTCAAGAAAATATTATGCATCAAAGATCATCAGATGAAGATGAAATCAATGACAACGAGACATGAAGAGTTCTATTCATGGCAGTAAAATATTCTGACAAAGAAGACTCCGAAGAAGAATATGAAGAATCCGAAGAAGTTTATGAAGAAGTCGAAGACGAAATTGAAGAGGCAGAAGTTGACTATCGAGAAGAATTAATGTGTGCCATAGAATTTATCAGAAGAGAAAAGAAGAAAAAAAAGAAACTACAAGCATAACTAGACAAGAAAAAGGACACTTGAGAACTAGAACAAATGATCACAATATTGAAGGTTCAAATAGAAGAAGATAACAGAATTGAATAAGCACTCAAAGAACAACTAGAAGAAAAGGACAAGATCATTGGAAACTTGGAAGTATAGATTGTCACACTAAGAAAGGATATTCAAAAGAAAAATATGCAGAATAGCTCAAAAGTTATGCATGACATTATCAGTAGTCAAAAATCTCATCTTGAAAAGCCTGGACTTGGATACAATTAGATAGAAAAGGGATCAAGCTCCAAAACAATAGAGAAAGAAACAAATCCAAAAACCTATGCAGAAACAATCAAAGGGGATAGGAATATGTACAAGGAAGATTACAGGGACACTCCTCCACCGAGAAGATTCAAATTTCAGAATCAACAACAGACATATAGGCCTCAAGAAGAAGAAGGATTCATAAGAGCACCTTCTTTCAAAATATCTTCAACTCCTAGGTATCAAACTATATTTTTTGGTTTATTTTATGCATGTAATAATTTTGGACATAAAGATGTGAATTGGAGAGATAACAACAACAACAATAACAAATTTGAGAGACATACACAAAGGGGTTACTCAAGAAGACCTAGTGAAACACAAAGAAGAAGTTACAATAGGTTTGAATCTTTGAGCATTGAAGTGGAATGTTACAAATGTAACAATTTTGGACACGTGGCCAAAAATTGAAGAATGAAAGTCCATCCTAAAGAACCTCAACAGAATAAAAACAATCACAGACAAGAACCTCAGAAAATGACAAGGATAAGAAAGCAATATCAGTATGGCAATGAAGAATGCACAGTCGCTCTATAAGCTAAGAAGAAGAAACACGGTTGGTATGTTGTTAGTGGGTGTTCAAAACACATGACAGGTGATAGAGACAAATTTATTACATTGCGAATGGAAAGAAATGGATCAGTCTCCTTCAGAAATGATAATTCAACCAAAATCATTGGAGAAGGCACAGTCTGAGTTGGGAACAAGAATAAAAGGGAACAAAATGTTCTACTAGTAGAAGATATGAAACATAATCTTCTAAGTGTGAGTAAAATGTGTGACCAAGGTCATAAAGTTACTTTC
The DNA here is from genome assembly GCA_010110895.2 of Picea sitchensis. Taxonomy (NCBI): domain Eukaryota; kingdom Viridiplantae; phylum Streptophyta; class Pinopsida; order Pinales; family Pinaceae; genus Picea; species Picea sitchensis. The sequence goes on from SNQJ01S0014565.1 coordinate 10,828, forward strand.
GATTCACAAAAGTGTGAGATAACAAGAGAAGGCTCAGGGAAATTGGTTGGTACAGCTGCAAGAACTTCAAACAACATATATGTGTTAAGTGAAATTGGAAATGAAAAGTGTTGTCTAGGAAAGGAAGATGAAATTTGGCTATAAAATAGAAGAATGGGTCACATGCATTTTGATAACCTTGTCAAAGTAAGCAAAAGAGAAGCAGTCAGAGAAATGCCCCAGATCACAAAACCAACCAACACTTTATGTAAGAATTGTCAACAAGGAAAGTAAACAAAGACCAGGTTCAAATCAAAGGAATATTCAACAACAAGACCACTGGAAATTGTGCACACTGATCTAGTTGGACCAACTACAACAAAGGGCTTAAAAGGTGAGAGATACTTTATGTTATTAGTTGATGATTATACAAGAATGACTGCAGTTTGATTTCTCAAGAACAAGTTAGGTGTTTCCTTTGTTGTTGGTCTTGTTGCCTGGTATATGAAAACACCTCATGAAAGCCATTGGAAAGAAGAAAAAATGATACTTTGTTATGTTTGTGGTACAATTCAGTTCGGGATACATTATAGGTCAGGGGGGACTCCTTTATTGGTTGGTTTCACTAATTCAGATTGGGCCGAGGACCCTAATGATCGGAAGTCTACTGCAGGTTATGTTTTCAGCCTTGTTTCAGGACCTATCACTTGGGCTTGTAATAAACAAGAGGCTATTGCACTTTCTTCTACATAAGAAGAGTACCAAGCAGTGGTAAATGCAAGTCAGGAAGCCTTATGGATTTGACATATCCTTTTAGAGTTTGGATTTCAGCAGTAACATCTGACCAACCTTTGCTGCAACAATCAGAGTTCCATCAAGCTCACCAAAGACCCTACTCAACATCAGTGCAATAATCACATCGAGATAAACATGTACTTCATCAGAAAACTCATTCATGATAAATTTATTGAAGTGCTCTTTTTCCCTATAGAAGATCAATTTGCAGACATTTTCACAAAGTCTCTTAGAGAAGCGAAGTTTTCCAAACTTCGATCTATGTTAGGAGTTCATGAAGTTGTCATTAAGAGGGGATAGGATATAATGCCTCCTTCCTTATCCTATTGTGTCAACATTGTAAATCCTTCAATCCTATCCCAAGTTGTTCTTAAGGGGGGATGTTAGGATATTTAGACACTTAGTAGTTAGTTAATATATACTTGGTATAATGTGTCATTAGGTAAAATTGTGTTTCTTAGTGTGTTTCTTTAGTATGCATTAGTATGCATTTGTAGTTAGGAAATCTGACAGTCATGATATGTTCTCGACATAGATTGATCCAATGGTTCATACTCTTATCGATCTTAACGAACATTGATCCGTGGCTTAACACCCTATTGGTCCATGATATCTATTTAAAGAGCATGGATGGTCATTTTCTGATGATTGATTGTGAGAAGCTCTATTGTAAAATATCTCTGTACTCTTTTTATTTTGCATTAATAAACTGCTCCAAGTGGCCGCATTGGCTAGGGATGTGGATGTTTTCCCATAGGGGTTTTACCATGTGAAAACATCAGTGTGTTGATATTTGATCTGGTTATGTGAGTGGTTACTGACGGTGTTTTTCCTCTATTATAATACCTGTGTTGTCGAACACAACCAACAGATAAAAAATGCAACAAAGGAGAAATACTAGGGTGATGACCGATAGGGGGAGTATGGAGTGGCATGCAGTAAATGCACATTGTTTCCATCACCTGGCCTATTCAATTTGAAATACGATACAACCCAACAAGCATTAAATTCACCAATCAATTAAACCATGTATTCGATGCCAAACCATTGTGAAATCTGCAATGACATCCATTGCATAGTGTGCCACCCAATATCATTTACACGTTAACCCTTTCCATAACTCCATGTCGTAATACATATTGAAATGTTATATGCACCCCATTCAAATCTAATGAAATTCGCATAGCCCACTAACCAACAATAACATAATATTTAGGACTAACACTAATATCCTTTAACGTTTCCATTCGAATTTGCATATAATCCTTTATCATAGCTCAAACATATAACTTATTTCCCTTTAGGATATTTTCATAAGTTTTTTTTTCTTGTTTTGATCATGCTACCATTAAAATATCTCTTGCATATATGTGGCTAGGTAATTGATCATAAGAATTAATGACATGGTTAAATCATAGAAACTATAAATAACATGCTCCTCATAAGCATAACAATGTTTTGGATCGCAAAAAGCATTCCACAAAAAATGCTTCATCCACCTGTTATCATGTCAAATGAAACCAAGACTACATCATAAAAAATGTAGGACTATGTAAGAAGCATAAAAAATAGAAGCAAAACATTTATAATATGTCTATCCTTGCACCTCTAGTCTACAAGGGGGTCCCACCTACTAGTATTATATTATTAACATAGTTTAAATAAAAGGGCATTAGAAATACTTTGCGGGTGGGATTCATCGTTATGATTTTAATCGTCAACACACTGTAAGTTTTTGTAGTGTTATTTGATTTAGCTTTGTACATATATGTATACAGGTGTGCATTAGATAGTGATTTTTGGTGTTACTAACAAAGCCATAAGCTAATTGTGTTCTCATGTAGATAAGCAATAAGGAGGACATCTGCCATAGATGAGTTTAGTCCTTTTCCAAAAATGGTAGATTACTCATGGGAAACGATCCAAATGGAGTTTTCCTTAAGTTTTTCAGACTCCTAAAAATTGAAAACACTGGCGAGCATTAACTGATCTAGGCTCAAGAAAAATCCATAGGACAGTATAAGGAGTTTTCTTTAAGTTTTTCAGAGTCCTAAAAATTGAAAAAACCAATGAGCATTAGCTGACCTAGGCTCGAGAAAAATCCATAGGACAGTATAAGGAGTTTTCTTTAAGTTTTTTAGACTCCTAAAAATTGAAAACACTGACGAGCATTAACTGATATGGTCTCAATAAAAATCCACAGTACAATAATATTTAGGTTCTTGTTTCCAATAAAATGGAAGTGGCAACAAAATAAATGGTTTTTCTGGTTCCAAAAAGAGGAGGTTTATGCACCTCTATAGGAAGATGTCCAACTATAGTTTCCTTCTTGTTACAAATCCTGGAGCCAAATCATTGGATCTTTTGCCTCATTTTATGATACTTCTACTGCATTTTCAAAATTTCATTCTGATTCATTTTGATTTTCCCGTATTAGTGTGTTGTTTATAAATTTTCAACATGATTCATTCAGAGGAACATATCCATATACAAAAATAGTGAGTACCAACCTCTACTTCATCTTGAACCTCAGAACATGCTTATATAGGAAGAAGAAACCTACAGGATTCCAAGTACTTTTCCAAAGTTCATCTGGTACTGGAAAAGTCTCTATGTGTTGGTCTAGTACTGAAAAATCTCTCTGAGTTGGTCCGGTACTAAACCGATTTTATGTGTTCATCTGGTACTGTAAAAGTCTCTCTTTGTTGGTCCGGTACTGAAAAATATCTTTGCGTGCATCCAATACTAAATTGATTCCTTGTGTTCATCCAGTACTGGAAAAGTCTCGCTGTGTTGGCCCAGTACTGAAAAATCTCTTTGCATTGGTCTGGTACTAAACCGATTCTCTTTGTTGGTCTGGTACTGAAAAGTCTCTGTGTGTTGGTCTGGTACTGAAAAATCTCGTTGCATTGCTCTGGTACTAAACCGACTCTCTACGTTGGTCCGGTACTGAAAAATCCTCTATACTGGTCTGGTACTAAAACGATAGTGTTGTAATGATCTGGTACTAAATTTGTGCTCTGATATTGATGAGGGGATTTAGGTAACATTGCTCTACATTTGATATTTATTTAATGGTTCGAATGCATTCCAGGTATTAGAGGTATGGACTCAATGCGTCTTCCTTTTTATTAAGAATCACATGAATTTTTAATTTTACATATGGTTACCTATTATAACCCTAAATTGCACCACACATGCAGACCTGGCATCAGGCCATCTTACTTACTATTTTTGCCAAGCTAATATAGAACAACTCTTCTTAAAAACATAAATTTTTGAGATGTACACACCCTGCACCAATACTGCCCACGTATGTACACTAGTTGTGCCACTACTTCCCACATACGTATGGTAGTTGCACTATTACAGCCCGCGTATATGCACAAAAGTTGCAAAAAATAAAAAGTTGCAAGGGATTCGTTGAGATTACGAGCTATTGGGTAGTTTCCCAACCAATTGACCACCTATAGCCCGTCACCCAACCGAATAACCATGTTTTTTTCATATAAAAAGAGGTGTTGGAGTCTCATTCCAAGGAGAAGCATAGCAACAGTGAAACTCTGCCCATTTTTCTTTCCCCCTTTGCCCCAAGAATTTGCAGCCACATTGTGAGTTTCGAGCCATAATTCCCTATTATTTCCTTTTTCCTGATCCATAAACCTATGCCCATTCTATAGAGTGAAGTGTGAGAGAAGAAGGATACATTGAAGTAGTTAGAGCTTGGTGAAGAGGAGCCCAGGACCGGGTTCAAGGAGTAGTCACCGATCTCATTTTGTAAGTAACTCTATGAGATTAATATAAAGAAGTACTTTTTCCGTCCCGCCATATGATGTGTTCAATAATCATGTTTGATTTACATTTTGTTATGACATCTAACCCATTAATTCATATATAGAATGCATGTTTGTAGTTTCTTGTTTTTCTTTTGGTGAATGCAGGTCAGCCTTGGGAGGTAATTTGTAGTCAAGAAGCGACTGGACGCATAGGGATCGACACCGGATGCAGAGTTTAAGTTAAGACTACCAGATCCCTATACTTTGTAGTTTATGCATGAATGTGGGGTGTTGTCGAGATAGTTGTTAAAAGTATGAGACTTTAGATGGTTAGCTCTGCCTGCACTTTAGAACCCTAGTGTAGTCCATAGGGGGGTTTTCCCACTATAAAATTACCCTCATATTCCCTTGTTATTTTGAGTCACTGAACCTCCATATCATTATTTTCCAAAGTTCTTCATGATTCCCCTTGATTCAAAATCAATGATAATGTACACAGATCTCTTCATAAGATGATCGTACAGTTTGGCATATGTTGTAAACAATTCTCGTCTATATGATGACAAAACTATGATTATACCACTTCTTATGAAATCACATTGTTCAAACTTATGACGTTGAATTCTACCCAATGGTGAGTTTTGGTCACATCACCTGCATTCATCGTAATCATTGCAGAAACCAGTAGGAGTGGTATGTGACGCTACTTGTGGGTATGATCGTCACCTTATTTGTGAACATGATCCTTAGGCATGATTTATGAATTCTTCCTTACCTCACTATCATTTCAAAGAATTGATCATTGTCCTCTCGTTTTCATTATGTACGCTGTCATGGATGGCTTTGCCATCAAGACGAGCATTAATTAACCATTTTTCTGTTATACACCACTTGATTCTCTCCTACTATCTCGTTAATCTGCCTCCATCACCCTGTTCTCATAATTTTATGTCCAGTACCAAACCCCTACCTAAATTTTGATACCCATACTCGTTTTAAAATCCATCTTTAAGCTAGCATGGGGGTTGATAGGCACAAACCAATGTTTCATCTGTACATAGAAATGGAGGAGTATCGAGATTGAAAAGAAAAAATTGAAAAGGATGGCTAGGTTCCCAACTTAGAAAAATTTAGAGGACATCATGAGGGGGTATCGCGTGCCTTCGTCCAGATTTATGGTGGAGAGAAAGTCCAGTTGGTGGACCTAAACTAACAATTAATGAAGCTAAGATAATAGAGGCGACCAAGTTACCTTCCACTGGAGATAAATATTTCAAAGGCATCATCATGGACAAGGGCATCTATCAAAATTTTTTGAAACCCAAGCACCTGGATTCAGATTGGATGAAAGGTATATCTGGAGGCTGGATCAAAGAGGAATATTGTATAATTCTTGTCTTCTTACATAAATTTTTAACTTGCGAAGGGAGGTATGCAATAGCCTTTATTTATCATTTAATGCTTTTATTGCATTTTTAAGGACGCCCACACATAAGATTTCCTCATTTCCTATGGATGAGTCTGAAAAATATGGCGAGGGGTGTTAAGTCTACATCCAAGAAACCCAAAACTAGTCTTTACTACTATGGGCTGATGAAACCTTGGTTGACCATGAATTAGAAAAACAAGACAGTAGTTGGAAGAAATTCCTCACATAAAATTTTTATCATGATCCTTCTAAGTCTATAGAAGGGAGTGTAGCAGGGGAACATAGTAAAGGGTGAGATGGGTAGAAGGGAGATAAAAAAAAGAAAGGACATAAATTTAGTAATAAAATCGATCTCGTGGGCCCTAACTCACCACAATCTATAATTAAATTGGACAAAGGGAAGAAAATATTTTTATAAGAACAACCTGCACCTACGGTGGCACAATCATCCAAAATAAAGAAAATTCGACGAGACTTGTCCACGAAATGTAAAACACAAATCAGTGTGAGAAAGAGGAAGAAACAAAGGTCTAGGAGGGATGTTGGGAAGGTTGTAGACACTGTCCCCGAGGTAATTTTTGAAGTACCTCATGAGTAGGCTGGGGAAATTACAGAAAGTATTATAGAAGGAGTTGTTGAAATACCTCAGGAACAGGTTTTGGAAATTGCAGAGAATACTCCAGAAGTGATTGTTAAAGTGCCTAAAGAAAAAGGTGGAAAAAAAAAAAGACTCATGAATTGAGAGTCAAAAGCAAGAGGAAATTCAGAGTTAATGAAGGGAGTACTATAGCACAATCCTCTAGTATGAATACTAGGAGTACAACAGAGGATCAAGTTCCATCCCCTACATCCAAGCCCCTTGGTAGAAAGACAAGGACTGCAAAAACAAAACAAATGCTAGTCTCCCCACCTAATCCCTCTAGAGGAAAAATGAAGAAGGCACAGGAAAATTAAATTCGAGTACCCAATTCTGAGCCTAAAACAAAGAGAAGGAGATTGTTTAAAGAGGAAATTCTTGTTATTGTTAGCACACCCAAAGAATTCCCAGGTCCAGGATGAAGAACCATCCAAAGTATGGTTAAGCAGGGGCCAGTTCTTCATGTCCCTTCTTTTGCAGAATATCCAGTGGACATTCCAACTTCACCATATCAAGAAGAGATGTATGTGGTGACTATTATTGAACCAAAGGAATTAGTGACATAAACACTAAAGAACTTAAGGAGAGAATTTGAAGCCAGGGAAGAGATAACAGAGAAAGAAACACATGAACCAGACAGTTCTCTGGACAAACATTAGTTGGAATTAAAAGTTAAAAATCTTACAAAATAGAATGGAGAGTTGAAGGAAGAAATATAGGAGTATAAAGTGTTGGATAGAAATATCAAGAAAGAGAACACACAACTAAAGGAGAATAACTCTAGACTACAAGGATAGCATGATGAGGTCTCTGCCAAGATGAACAATTTTTTGCGCCTAGTACAATATACATGAGTCATTAAGAGGGAGTTCAAGGATGAGGCTCCAGGGATGGATATCTTAAAACTAGGCAGCTAATGCTCAAGAAAGGTAGAGGAACAACACCAGCTTTGAAATTTTGAAGACTGACCCAACAATTTTTCATGAGGTCATGCAATGACTTGGGCATGGGGGAAATGTTGAGCCTCCTTTTTTTCACCTCCAATTTCCTTATCTTGCCCATATCCTGACCAATGTTTCCTAATACCGATGCAATTTCTTCCTATTTTCCTCATCAGACATCCCCTTTAAACAATTATTGCATACCTATTAGGTAATTGATGTTTAATCATAAACTATGGTGGTTTATTAATAATTAGGATTGAATATTTGATGTTCAAGAACTTTCTAATTACTTTGGATGGTTCAAGAAGACTTCATGACAACAATTCATGTTGCTGAGATTGTGTGGTGCTCATTGTTGATATCGCCAGGTACCCGTTGTTGAGATCATTCAGTACCCATTCCTGAGATCGTCTGGTACCGATTGTTATTCTCATATAGTACCGAGTTGTATGCCTGTGTGCATCCAGTACCAATTGTTACGTTTGTCCGGTACCAACTTGTATGATTGTTTGCATCTGGTACCAATGTATGCAACTCTGCACGCCCGATACCTGATCCAAATTCCTAGGCTTGGATATTGGAACGATATTGTTCTCGATGAGTCCAAGACATTTGTTGGTTTGAACATTCTCTGTTCATTGGAGGTCATGATACATTTCATCACTCATGCACTTTGTGTCATGAGGATGAAATCGTTTCCTTAAAAATCGATGTATCATCCAATTGTAATAATTATACAAATATTTGATGTTATCTTCAGACTTGGATTGTAACGGTTTCTTCTCTTTAAAGAGAGAGAGCCTTGTAGGTGATACGATATAGAGAGATAAAATACAACACAATTATTTTGTAATTTTGTTTCTAGAATGACTGTGGATTGTACCTCCATTTTTCTGAAGTAATGATATAATTTTTGTCTATGGATTATATGTCTACGTTTACATATTCTCTACTGTAATATTTTCTTAAGGGATTCCTTGTTGGTACAGAAAGGGCCCACCGAACCAAATAATGTAAGTCTCTTTGTAATTAATTGTGAATATGATTATGATTTTCCATGTGTGAACAGAGTAATTTCATGTTTTGATTACAACATTTAATTCCTTCTCTGTTATGTTTCAGTGATGCATTTTGTAGCAGGTCACATGGATGTGTGGTAGTTTTGAGTAAGAGAGAGTTGCATGTGTAATGTTATATCTTTGAGTGTCATGATTTCTGAGTAATGATTTGACATCTTTGTGTGAGTATGCGAGAACACTTATTCAATTTAAGTGATTTAGTGTTTTATCTAGACAAATGTTGTAGTGTTTGTTTTCGTTATACAAATCTAAAGATAGGTTGGATCTCCATATTTCACCATACATGATATTGTAATGGATTATTCTACCATCCTTATCTTTCTTTCCCAGAATTTATTAGGTTACACTTTGCATACACGAGAACAATTAAGACCTCCATCTCTAACCATACTTGCACTTATAATGGAGTGTTTTACCATGCGTGGTAAATCTTTTAATCTTGATTAAGTTACCAGAGTGTTAATTGTTGTTTGTGTGGTTGTCCTAGGAGATGGAATCATAGTTCATATTTGTATTTCATGAGCCAATAATGAATAGATCCATCCCTTGAGCAAGAAATCTAGATTATATGTTTATTGATCAGTTTTTCTTTCTGAATTTTGAATTGTGTGTGTGGAGTGTGTCGGCGTCAGAAGCACTCCTGGATTGTAGCAGGAGTAAGCTTGAGGCCCCTCAGTTTATGTCACAATTTGTTGATAAAGGGTGATGAATGGAAGTAAACTCAGAACAGTATCGTTCTAACTCAGAAAACTAGGTCAGGCACGCACAAGCAGATGAGGTCTTGATTCAATTTCCGACAGTAAGTTGTAATAAGGGTGAGTAGGAGGAAGAATTTTGTTGGGAAATGTGAAGGGCTGTTGTAGGAATCAGGCTTCCAACAGCCTGTAGAATAAAAATTTGAACACAAGAACCTCTTATATTCAAAATAAAAAACACTAAAAGAACATAACAACGTTATAATAAATCCTTTATCATAACATAGTCACGACGATTCATGTGAATCATTCAATCATGAACTCTTTCAGTATGAGATCGAAACAAGATGAAAAGGGAGATGACTTACATTAAACAAGGAAATTTCATATACATATACATAACCAAGAAAACCAGTGCTCCATTAAAACATTACAGTCAGGAGCTCTACTCTACCATTCATCCTTACAAAAACACCAAAACTGAGTATATATATTCAGAGCAATTTTCCCCCTTGGCAGCAGGACGGTAGCTGAGACATTAAAGTCCAACTTAGCAGGTGCAAGCTCTTCTGATCAATCGAGGACATCATATCGGCATGGCTCTTTTAGGAAAACCTACACATAGGACGATCTTGGGCAGACTGTCTGCCAGAACCTCCATGCTTTACATTCATGGCTTGAGATGAGGTCTCAACCACCTGATCAATATTCATTAACTGATTCTTCCATGGAGGGTGGCCAAGACTAAATACATAAAGAGAGACTCTGTGTCTTTTGAAATCTCGGTAGCCAAAATACCGAAATGGCTCCTGGGCGCTTTTCGCATTTCTCGTTTCGAGGTTTCGAAATGTAGTGGAAGAGAGAAACCCCATGTCTTTTGAAGTCCTGGTAGTTGAAATGTCGAAATGGCTTCTGGGCACTTTTCACATTTCATTTTTTCGGGGTTTCAAAATGCAGTGGAAGAGAAACCCTTTGTCCTTTAAAGTCCTGGTAGCCGAAATGCTGGAATGGCTCCTGGGCGCTTTTTGCATTTCGCGTTTCGGGATTTCGAAATGTAGTAGAAGAGAGAGACCCTATGTCTTTTGAACTTCTAGTAGCCGAAATGTCGAAATGGCTCCTAGGCTCTTTTCGCATTTCGCGTTTTCGGGGTTTCAAAATGTAGTGGAAGAGAAACCCTTTGTCCTTTGAATTCCCGGTAGATAAAATGTCGGAATGGCTCCTGGGCACTTTTCTCATTTTGCATTTCAGGGTTTCGAAATGTAGTGGAAGAGAGAGACCCCATGTCTTTTGAAGTCCCGGTAGCCGAAATGCTGAAATGGCTCCTGGGCGCTTTTTGCATTTCATGTTTCGGGGTTTCGAAATGCAGTGGAAGAGAAACCCTTTGTCCTTTGAAGTCCCGGTAGCCGAAATGCCGGAATGGCTCCTGGGCGCTTTTCACATTTCACGTTTCGAGGTTTCAAAATGAAGTGGAAGAGAAACCCTTTGTCCTTTGAAGTACTGGTAGCCGAAATTCCGAAATGGCTCCTGGCCACTTTTCACATTTCGCATTTTGGGGTTTCAAAATGTAGTGGAAGAGAGAGACCCCGTGTCTTTTGAAGTCCCGATAGCTGAAATGGCTCACCATTTCATGATTTTGGCCATAAGATATGAGCTCATGCACTAGACCTCACGTAACTCTACGACTCAATCTTACCCAATGATCGTCGATCTACTCTATTTGTGGATCCTCACTGTTGAAAACAAAATGCCCGCTCGCTTGATTTTAATCCCGAAATGGACTTCTTCTGTGTGCTACACTTGGCACTTATGGCCGCGACCTTTGAATAAAACACCTTTGATGGGTTTTAAACCCCATTTCTACGCACTTACACCAAGGGCCCAAAATTGGAGAGAAACACCCCCTTGCAAGAATTGGCGGTAACATTAGGCTCCATGGGGGATAGATTCATCCTTGCGATGCTCTAAGAACTCCTTTTGTAGTTCTAGTTTCCATCTGTTGGGATATGGAGTCATTTATTAAGCCAAAATTAAACAGAAAAACAATAAAAGAAATATTTACAAAAACAGAGGAGTCGTCTAAGTCTCAAACAAAACATTTCTTCAGGAAATGCCCATTTATTGGGCCATTAAAAACTTCTTCACCCTCCAAATCCTGCAACCTGTATGTGTTATTTAAGAATACTTCAGATATTTTGAAGGGCCCAATCCAAAGGGCATAAAACTTGCTGTGTTTTCCCCTATCCTTCCTAGGTGCATCCCACTTAAGCACCAAATATCCCAGCTTGAATTCCTCCTTCCTGACTTTCCTCTCAAAGGCATGCTTGATCTTTTGCTAATGACTATGAGCTATGTCCATCACCTGCTCCATAATCTGTTGTAGTTCCACCACTTGATGAATTCGTCTGACCATATGGCCTGTCTCTCCTTCATGATCTTGAAAGAACTTCGCTATAGGTACAATGAGCTGAGTGGGAAACATAACCTTCGTCCCATAAACATGTTTAAAAGGTGAGGTTCCCAGGGACTTCTTTGTTGTCACTCGATCAGCCCATAGAGCGAATTTGAGATTTGAATCCCAGGTCCTCTTATTGTCTTCCAATAATCTTGTAATGAGTTTGATTAGACTTTTATTGGAAGATTTTGCTAGTCCATTTCCTTGAGGATAATGGGGAGTGGAGTAAATTAGTGAAATATCAAACTACTCATAGAACTTAACCAGAGGCTCAGACTTGAAAGAAGCAACATTATCAGTGACAATTCTGCTGGGACAACCAAATCTAGCTATGATATCCTTTAGGAAGCTGATAATTATCTTGTGCGAAGCACTCCTAGTGGGGGAAACTTCTTTCCACTTGGTGAAATAGTCTGTTGCAGTCAGGATCCATCTGTGTTGGCCACTTGAAGGAGGATGAATTTCTCCAATGAAGTCCAACCCCCACTGTTGAAAGGGTGCTAAAGCTATTACAAGCTTTAGCGACAGAGATTTGAGCTGCTTCTTTCCTGAGAAACTTTGGCATTTGATGCAAGCTCAGACTTCTTTACAGACATCATTGAATAAGGTGGGCCAGTAGTACCCAACCCTGAGAATTTTGTGAGTTGTGGTCTTCCATAAATGATGCCCTCCACAAAGGCCGCTATGGAAATCAAACATAACTTTCTGGGCTTCCTGTGGGTTCAGACACCTCAAAAACACTCTTAGAGGGTCTCTCCAGTACAAGACTTGGTCAATAAGGCAATATATGACCACTTTGAGCTTTAAAGCTCTTTCCTTTCTTTTCCCCATTCCATTAGGAGGCTTCAAATCTTGCAGAAAGTACAAAATGTCTCTATACCGGGTGCATTTTGCTAGTTATAAGCCACTCTGAGAGCTTTTACTGGACGATTCATCTTACTGATTTCCTGAGAAAGCATTGATGAATCCAACCCCGAAGGCCTTACAATTGGATTCAGCCAGTAGCTTGGCTAAACCCTACCCTTTAACCAACTTGGTGGGTTTTATCTCCAAGTCAAACTCAAGGATCTTGGCAATCCATTTACCTCTTCTCCCATCTATGTCAGGCTATATAAGGATGTTCTTCATAGAGGTTGAAGGCACATATGCAGTCACTCTTGAATGCAAGACATAGAATCTGAAATCTTTGAGAGCTTTCACCAAGGCATAGGCCTTCTTCTCCATGATCTCTTACCTGATTTCTGTATCTCGTAATGCCTTACTAAAGAAGGAAATTGGTTTCTCTCACCCTTCCTCATTTTTCTGCAATAAAACTGATGCTACTGTATCAAAAGAAGAAAAAGAAAAAATTAGGAAATCCTTGGAATAATTAGGACTTATCAGCATAGGTTCCTCAGTCAATGCCTTTTCTATTTGGACAAAAGATTCCCTGGGTTCAGCAGTCCACTTTACTTCATTTCCCTTTTTGAGCATGGTTGTGATGTGTTTCACCACCTCAACAAAATTTGAGATGAACCTCCTCAGAAAGTTAATCTTCCCTAAAAAATCCTGAACTTCCTTTCTAGACCTGGGAAGTGACAGGGTTTGAATTGGCTCTACCCTGCTGGGATCAATTCTCACTCCCTCTGCTGATACTGTATGGCCTAATAGCTTCCCCTCCTTCATAGAAACCAAATATTTCTTGGGATTTAAGGATAGGCCAAACCTCCGGCATTTCAAGAAAACTTTCCTCAAGTGACAATGGTGCTCTTTATTAGACCTGGAGAAGACTTTGATGTCATCCAGATATATTACCACAAACTGATCTTTCTCCCCGATGAAGGCTATGTCCATGGGTCACTGGAATGTTTCTCCTGCATTCATTAATCCAAAAGGAATTTTGGCATACATGAATGTGCCCCAAGGAGTGGTGAAGGATATTTTTTCTCTGTCCTTAGGCATGACTGATATCTGATTATAGCCAGAAAAAACAGTTACCCTATATGCACCAGTTACCCTCTGCAATATTTGTTCCATGTTGGGCAAGAGATAGTTGTATTTCTTTGAGCTCCTGTTCAGGTTCCTGAAATCAACACAGAGCCTGATTTCTCCACTTTTCTTCCTCACAGGGACCAAATTGGCCACCCACTCAGAATATCTCAAGGGGACAATGATTTGGGCATCTAACAACTTCTTCACTTCTCTCTCCATGACAAGAAACAACATGGGATTTATCTATCTTAGCTTCTGCCTAAATGGATTAGCTTCTCCCTTCAGTGGGATCTTGTGTTCAATGATAGATGTGTCATATGTATTGAGGTCTTCATAGGTCCATGCAAACACATCAGCAAATTATTTTAATAACTCGGGATATTCGACCCTCTGCTCTTTGGTCAAACTGCTTGACAACTTGACAAACTTAGGCTCCTCATGTGTGCTGATATTGCACTCCGCTGTATCAACATCTCCACTTGAAACCCTACCCTTTACCGCCACATCATTCCCATCAAACAATCTTTCTAAATGGAATAGTCCCTTCGAAATGTGATTACTAGGCATATGAAAAATAGGGTGATTAGCAATTTTATTTAAAAATACCTCAGGGTGAGGGTGACTTTCAAGATCAGGATCCTGATCAATGTGCAATGCAGAAAATTCATCGACAGACTGAAGAAATTTTTTGATTTCAAGATTGTCTTCGAATACCTTCCAATTCTTGATATTGTCCAGAACAGATGGCCTATATCTTATCTCAACCTCATATTTGATCTTAGGCGACAGAGGGATCCTGAGCACACTAGCTGAGACAACTAAGGAATCGGCCAAAGTATTTTCCTCTCTTGGAATAAAAGAAATGTTGAAAGATGAGAATAAATTATCAATTAGGTCCCACACCTCATTTATGTAACCCCTGAGCTGAGGATTCTTAGCCTGATAAGCATTTCTGACTTGTTGGATTATCAACTCATCATCTCCGAACACTGCCACCTCCTCAATTCCCATTTTTTTTGCAGCCCTTAAACCCAAAACAAGAGCTTCATATTCTGCCACATTATTTGTAGCTTCAAATTCTATCTTTTATGACAGGGATATGGTTTCCTGGCAAGGCGACACAAAAACCACTCCAGCGCCAACACCTTCACTAGAAGAATCTCCATCAAAGAACCTCTTCCAAACATAGGTGGTTGGAGGAGGTATCTCATGATTAAATATGTGTTGCTTTCTGATTTTAAAAAGGGCTTCAGGAGTATCAGTGAGTTGCAATAAACTAGACCCCAAATCAGTATCAAGTGTAAAGATAGGATGATTGGTGGGGTCTGCTTCATCACTAACAATGTAGGCCATCTGAGCTTCATTGTACAACCTCATGTGTTCCCCTCCAAAGACTGGAATGGTGGCATATGTGAGATCCATCTGTAATGTTCCTCCAAGTTTTTTAATCCAAGATCTTGATAACAACATTCCTAACTTGGGGGGAACATCAACTACTACAATGTCCATGACCACACTCTTCATTGGCAGGTGAAATAAAGAAACCACCAAGTCTTTGATGACTCCAAGGAATTACACCCTCCTTCAATCAAAAGATTATAGATCACGATAATCCTTTGTCACTTCCAGTCCCAATTCTTCCATGACTATTTTGGGCATAA
>SNQJ01S0014565.1:28596-38730 GCA_010110895.2 Picea sitchensis
GAAAGTCCACTTTTACAAAACTTAGTTGATTAGTAACCGTATTAAATTCATTTAAATGATCTGCAACAGACCCACCTTCTGACATCTTCATATTAAATAATCTCTTCATTAGAAATACCTTATTGGACGTCGAGTGTTTTTCATACAATTTGGCCAATGCATCCATCAAACCCTTCATTGTATTTTCTTTGGAAATATTTAAAGCCGCCAACACTGCTAGGCTTAGCCGTATCGTTCCTAGGGAATTTCTATCAAGAATCTCCCATTCTTTGTCCTTCATGGTCGTCGGCTTCTTTGCTACTTCACCCAATGGTAGGAATAGATCCTTCTGATATAAATAATATTCCATCTGCATCTTTCATAATTGGTAGTTTTGGCCGTTAAATTTCTCGACCCTAAACTTTCCATCTTCCGACATTGCTCCCACTCGAACTAGGAACCCTCTTTTCCTGCAAGTTACCTTTCGCTCTGATACCAATTGTTAGAAACATAGGACCGCGGAGAAATAAAATAAAACAAATGTAGAAAAAAAACACAGAAGATACACAATACAAGAGAGACATAGATTTACGTGGTTCACCCAGTGTGGGCTACGTTCACCAGAGAAATTTCCAGGTCCTTCCTTTATTATTATCCAACAAATGAAGGGATACAACCTACAAATAAACCCGCTGTAAATTCCTCTTCTTTCTCTCACAGTCTCCTCTCACAGAATACAATATTCTCCATCAATCATAGCCACAATATATTTCCCTCATAAAAGAGGGTTTCCTTCTATGGAAAAAAAACCTAACATAATCTCTACTGTTAGATCTGTGACCTTATAATGAACGGTCCAGATTTACAATGAAATTAGAATATACATTTACAAGGCTGAAAGTAAAAGACCTCTGCACTCCCTCACGTGGAAGAGTGTACATACTTATGGGGTGTAAATACTTCATGGGGTATAAACACAGCTAAAAGTAAAAGACCTCTGAATCAGAAAGATAATCAGGCTCCACAACCAACAGATGTTGTTCAATCCCAGAGAAAAATTTCAACTTCGTCCCCAGCAACGACACCAGAAATGTTGGCGTCAGAAGTCACTCCTAGATTGCAGCAGGAGTAATCTTGAGGCCCATCAGTTTATGTCATGATTTGTTGATAAAGGGTGATGAATGGAAGTAAACTTAGAACAGTATCGTTCTAACTCAGAAAAATGGGTCAGGCACACACAAGCGGATGAGGTCTTGATTCAATTTCACGAAGTAAGTTGCAATAAGGGTGAGTAGGAGGAAGACTTATGTGGGGAAATGTGAAGGACTATTGTAGGAATCAAGCTTCCAATAGCCTGTAGAAGAAAAATTTGAACACAAGAACCTCTTACATTCAAAAGAAAAAACACTAAAAGAACATAACAATGTTATAATAAATCCTTTATCATAACACAGTCATGACGATTCATGTGAATCATTCAATCATGAACTCTTTCAGTATGATATCGAAACAAGATGAAAAGAGAGTTTCCTTACATTAAACAAGGAAATTTCATATACAGATACATAACCAAGAAAACTAGCGCTTCATTAAAACATTACAGTCAGGAGCTCTTCTCTACCATCCATCCTTACAAAAACACCAAAATTGAGTATATATACTCAGAGCAATTTCCCCCCTTGGAAGCAGGAGGGTAGATAAGACATTAAAGTCCAAATTAGCATGTGTAGGCTCTTCTGATCAGTCGAGGACATCAGATCGACATGGCTCTTTTAGGAAAACCTGCACACAGGATGATCTTGGGCAGACTACCTGCCAAAACCTCCATGCCTTACATTCATGGCTTGAGATGAGGTCTCAACCACCTGCTCAATATTCATTAACTACTTCTTCCATGGAGGGTGGCCGAGATTGAATACATAAAGAGATACTATGTGTCTTTTGAAATCCCATTAGCTGAAATGACGAAATGGCTCTTGGGTGCTTTTCACATTTTGCATTTCAGGGTTTCAAAATACAGTGGAAGAGAGCGACCCTGTGTCTTTTGAAGTCCCGGTGGCCGAAATTATGAAATGGATCCTGGGCGCTTTTAGCATTTTTCATTTTTGGGGTTTCTAAATGCAGTGGAAGATCAACCCTTTTTCCTTTGAAGTCCCGGTAGCCAAAATGTCAAAATGGCTCTTGGGCACTTTTCGCATTTCGCGTTTCAGGGTTTCAAAATGCAATGGAAGAGAGAGACCCTATGTCTTTTGAAGTCCTGGTAGTCGAAATTCTGAAATGGATCCTGGGCGCTTTTCTCATTTCACATTTTTAGGGTTTCGAAATGCAGTGGAAGAGCAACCCTTTGTCCTTTGAAGTCCCGGTAGCCGAAATGTCAGAATGGCTCCTGTGGAAGAGAGAGACCTCGTGTCTTTTGAAGTCCCGGTAGCCGAAATTACAAAATGGCTCCTGGGCACTTTAGTCATTTTGCGTTTCGGGGTTTCAAGATGTAGTGGAAGAGCAACCCTTTGTCCTTTGAAGTCCCGGTAGCCAGAATTCTGGAATGTCTCCTGGGCGCTTTTCGCGTTTCGGAGTTTTGAAATGTAGTGGAAGAGAAACCCCTTGTCCTTTAAATTCCCAGTAGCCGAAATGCCGGAATGACTCCTGTGCACTTTTCGCATTTCGTGTTTTGGGGTTTCGAAATGTAGTGGAAGAGAGAGACCCTGTGTCTTTTGAAGTCCCGATAGCCGAAATGGCTCATCATTTCATGATTTTGGCCATAAGAGATGATATCATGTGCTAGACCTCGCAGAACTCTGTGACTCAAGCTTACCCAGTGACTGTCGATCTGCTCCGTCTGTGGATCCTCGCCGTTGAAAACAAAATGCCCGCTCGCTTGATTTTAAGCCCGAAATGGACTTCTTCTGTGTGTTGCGCTTGGCGCTTATGGATGCGGACTTTGAATAAAATTCCTTTGATGGGTTTTAAACCCCATTTCTACACACTTACACCAAGGGCTCAAAATCAGAGAGAAACACCCCCTTGCAATAATTGGCGCTAACAGAGTGTTATTTGAAAGGCGTGAAACAAAGTATTTGGTTTCGAAAGTGTTTTATTACATAGACTATACTTAGTAGACATAGACAATTATTTGTTATCGTTACATACAATACAACAAATCTATTGATTATGAAACTAGATTTACATATTAAATGATTTCAATTTATTGAACATATAATTGCACCAACATTTTGGAACTGTTGTCGGGCAGTTGTAAATGGTAATAGGTAGTGTTTTCATTAGATTGATTTTATGGTTTTGGAGTGGTTTTAAGGACAACAAAAGGGTAGGGAGAATATGGTAATACATGAGGGAAGATCCCATGCATCCACTTTAGTTGCGCAGCAAGGTTGCTACAGAATGGTAACCTATGGGAAATTTGACTTGGAGAAATTCTATAAAATAGGCCTCAAATATCATTGCATATACTCTAAACCATGATAGTTGTGAAAAACATGATAGAGGTTTTTTTTATTGAGTATTTTATTGAAACAAACCTCTTTTGAGTTTTAAAAATTCCTCTCCATCTTCTCGAAATATGCACCCAAAGATGATGACTAAAACAGGAAAACATTAAATACTTAAATATGGAAAAATGGGCTATAAATATTCCTTCAAATATCTCTAAATATGACACCTGTTTCAAATATGATATATTTTTTTGTTATTGGGTTCGTTCTTCACAAAACACTCTTTGGGTTTTTCAAAAATCCTCTCCATTTGTTCATAAAGATATCTTGAAGTTGACCACTAAAACTGTCATTTGTGCAACGTGCCTTGCAGCCCGTGCATAGTGTGATTGAAATTGAGGGTCTTGCAAGGGAATATTTGTGGGATTTATTTTGAATGGATTTAATATAAAAATTGAACTTAATTTGAACCCAAAAATCAAATAAAACCTTCCTCAATAATCATTAAATGCACATGTGGTTGCTTTGACAGTTGCACAACATGTTTGCGCATCAGATGTCTTTTTGAGCTCTTCTTCACCTTTTTGAATCTTGATTGATGATTGAAAAATGATGATTGATAGATTCATTCTTTTTGAGCCTCATTTTTTTCACCTCCAATTTCCTTATCTTTCCCATATCTCGACCAATTTTTCCTAATACGGATGCACTTTCTGCCTATTTTCCTTATCATACATGCCCTTTAAACAATTATTGCATACCTATGAGGTAACTGATGTTTAATCATAATTTATGGTGATTTATTAATAATTAGGATTGAATATTTGATGTTCAAGATCTTTCTAATTAGTTTTGATGGTTCGAGCAGACTTCATGACAATAGTTCCTATTGTTGATATTGTCCGTTACCCGTTGTTGAGATTGTCTGGTACCGATTGTTATTCTCATCAGGTACCGACTTGTATGCATGTGTGTGTCTGGTACTAATTGTTACGCTCATCCGATACCGATTTCTATGATTGTGTGAGTGCGTTGCCAAGTTATGCAGTTGTGCGCGTTCGATACCTGTTATGAATTCCTAGGCTTGGCTATTGGAACGAGATTTCTATCAATGAGTGCAAGTCATTTTTTGGTTCAAACATTCTCTGTTCATTGGAGGTCACAATATATTTCATCACTCATTCGCTTCGTGTCATGAGGATGAAATCGTTTCCTTAAAAATCAATGTATCATCCAATTGTAATAATTATACAAATATTTGATGTTATCTTCAGACTAGGATTGTAACGGCTTCTTCTCTTTAAAGAGAGAGATCCTTGTAGATGATAGAATATAGAGAGATACAATAAAGCACAGTTATGTTGAAAGTTTGGTTCTGGAACGACTATGGATTGTACCTCCATTTTTATGAAGTAATGTTATAATTTTTGTTTATGGATTATATGTCTACGTTTACATCTTCTCTACTATAATATTTTCTTAAGAGATGTCTTGTTGTTACAGTAAGTCTATTTGTAATTAATTTTGAATATGATTCTATTTTTCTGTGTGTGTGAACAGAGTAATTTCATGTTTTGATTACAACATTTAATTCATTCTCTGTTATGTTTCAATGATGCATTTCCTAGTAGGTCACATGGATGTGTGGTAATTTTTAGTAAGAGAGAGTTGTGTGTTTAATGTGATATCTCTGAGTGTCATGATTTATGATTAATGATTTGACATATTTCTATGAGTATGCGAGAACAATTATTCAATTTAAGTTATTTAGTGTTTTGTCTAGACAAATGTTGTAGTGTTTATTTTCATTATACAAATTTAAAGACAGGTTGGATCTCCATATTTCACCATACATTAGTCTGTAATGGAGAATTATACCATCCTTAGCCTTCTTTCCTAGAATTGATTTGATTACACTTTGCATAGACATGCACAATTAAGACCTCCATCTCTCACCATACATGCACTTATAATGGAGTGTTTTACCCTTGTAATTCCTTTAATCTTGATTAAGTTTCCACAGTGTTAATTGGTGTTTGTGTGGTTGTCCCAGGAGATAGAATCATATTTCATATTTATATTTCATCAACCAACAATGAACAGATACATCCCCTGAACAATAATTCTAGATTATATGTTTGTTGATCAGATTTGCTTTCTGAATTTTGAATTGTGTGTGTGGAGTGTTATTTTAAAGGTGTGAAACAAAGTATTTTGTTTCGAAAGTGTTTTCTTACATAGACTATACTCAACATACATAGAAAATTATCTGTTATAGGTACATAAAATACATCAATTCTATTGATTACAAAACCGGATTGGCATATTAAATGATTGCAATTTATTGGACATATAATTTCACCAACATTTTGGAACCGTTGTCGGGGAGTTGTAAATTATAATAGGTAGTGTTTTCGTTAGATTGCTTTTATGGTTTTGGAGTGTTTTTAAGGACAACCTAAGGGCGGGGAGAATATAGGAAGATGTGAGGGAAGATCCCACACATCCACTTTAGTTGCACAACAAGGTTATTGTGCAACAATAACCTATAGGAAATTTGGCTTTGAGAAATTCTAGAAAATAGGCCTCAAATATCATTGCATATCCTCTAAACCATGATAGTTGTGAAAAAAATGAGAGAGGCATTTTTTATTGCATATTTTATTGAAACAAACCTATTTTGAGATTTAAATATTCCTCTCCAACTTCTCAAAATATGCACCCAAAGATGATGACTAAAACAGGAAATCATTAAATGCTTAAATCTGGAAAAATGGGCTATAAATATTCATTCAAATATCCCAAAATATAACACCTATTTCAAATATAATATATTTTTTTGTTATTGGGTTCGTTCTTGAAAAAAACTTATTTCAATTTTTCAAAAATCCTCTCCGTTTGTTCAGAAAGAGATCTTGAAGTTGACCACTAAAACAGTCATTTGTGCAGCATGCCTTGCAACCCATGCATAGCGTGATTAAAATTGAAGGTTTTACAAGGGAATATTTGTGGGATTATGTTGAAGGGATTTAATATAAAAATTGAACTTAATTTGAACCCAAAAACCAAATAAAAACTTTCTCAATAATCATTAAATGCACAGGTGGATGCTTTGACAATTGCGCAACATGTTTGCCCATCAGATGTCTTTTTGAGTTCTTCTTTACATTTTTGAATCTTGATTGATGATTACAAAATTATGATTGATAGATTCATGCTTGTTGAGCCTCCTTTTTTTCACCTCCAATTTCCTTATCTTTCACATATCCTGACCAATGTTTCCTAATATTGATGCACTTTCTGCCTATTTTCCTCATCAGACATGCCCTTTAAACAATTATTGCATCCCTATGAGGTAACTAATGTTTAATCATAATTTATGGTTATTTATTAATAATTAGGATTGAATATTTTATGTTCAAGAACTTTATAATTACTTTTGATGGTTAAGGAAGACTTCATGACAACAATTCCTATTGTTGAGATCGTTCGGTACCCATTGCTAAGATCATCTAGTACCCATTGCTGAGATTGTTGGGTACCGATTGTTACACTCATCAGGTACCGACTTGTATGCTTGTGTGCATCTGGTACCAATTGTTACTCTCGTCTGATATCAACTTGTACGATTGTGTGTGTCTGATACCAAGTTATGAAGTTGTGCACATCTAGTACCTATTCTGAATTCCCAGGCTTGGCTATTGGAATGAGATTGTTCTCCATGAGTCCAAGGAATTTTTTGGTTTGAAGATTCTCTATTCACTGGATGTCACGATACATTTCATCACTCATGCACTTTGTGTCATGAGGATGAAATAGTTTCCTTAAAAATCTTTGTATCATCCAATTGTAATAATTATACAAATATTTGATGTTATCTTCAGAGTTGGATTGTAACAACTGCTTCTATTTAAAGAGAGAGAGCCTTGTAGATGATAGGATGTAGAGAGATAAAATAAATCACAATTATGTTGTAATTTTGGTTCTGGAACGACTGTGGATTGTACCTCCATTTTTCTGAAGTAATGATATAATTTATGTTTATGGATTATATGTTTGTGTTTACATCTTCTCTACTGTAATATTTTCTGAAGACCTTCCTTGTTGGTACAGAAAGGGCCCAATGAACCAACTAAGGTAAGTCTCTTTGCAATTAATTGTGAATATGATTCTGATTTTTTGTGTGTGTCAACAAAGTAATTTCATGTTTTGATTACAATATTTAATTCCTTCTCTGTTATATTTCAATGATGCATTTGGTAGAAGGTCACATGGATGTGTGGAAATTTTGAGTAAGAGAGAGTTGTGTGTGTAATATGATATCTTTGAGTGTCATGATTTCTGAGTAATTATTTGACATCTTTGTGTGAGTATGCGAGAACAATTATTCAATTTAAGTGTTTTAGTGTTTTGTCTAGACAAATGTTGTAGTGTTTGTTTTCATTATACAAATATAAAGACAGGTTGGATCTCGATATCTCACCATACATGATCCTGTAATGGAGCATTATACCATACTTAGCTTTCTTTCCCAGAATTGATTAGGTTATACTTTGCATACACAGGCACGATTAAGACCTCCAACTCTCACTGTACATGCACTTATATTGGAGTGTTTTACCTTGCCTGGTAATTATTTTAAGCTTGATTAAGTTTCCAGAGTGTTAATTGTTGTTTTTGTGGTTGTCCCAGGGGATAGAATCATAGTTCATATTTATCTTTCATGAGCCAACAATGAACATATCCATCCCTTGAGCAATAATTCTAGATTATATGTTTGTTGATCAATTTTTCTTTCTGAATTTTGAATTGTGTGTGTGGAGTATTATTAGAAAGGTGTGAAACATAGTATTTGGTTTGAAAAGTTTTTTCTTACATAAACTATACTCAACAGACATAGACAATTATCTGTTATCGGTACATACAATACATCAACTCTATTGATTATGAAATCGGATTGACATATTAAATGATTGCAATTTATTGAACATATAATTGCACCAACAATGCTCATCATGATGATATTTATCTTTTATACCACTCCATTGGTCTTTCAAAACATCATTTTCTTCCATTCATCCTCAAAACCCTAATATGCCTCTAAATTGCAAAATGGAAGCCAAATGACAACTGAATGAAAACTTGCTTAAACTGATGCAATTATGGTGGTTCTTTCATCATCATCCAATATATGAAACCTCCAAATAAAATTGACAAGATAGAACCTCATTGTGCTTCCCCAAAATAAGAATAATAAAGTTTCACAGCAAGTTCACTGCACAACTGTGTCTTTCAGAATTTTCGCAGTGAGGGATTTTTTACTCTTTGACCACCTTTTTGACTCGAACTAATGCATGGTGAATGTTTGTTGATGAAATTGAATAGAGATTGACGAGGGGAGTTACAAATATTGAAAAAAACACCAAGAGGCTAAGGGATCTGACCAAGAGAAAATTTACATGTGATAACAAAGTCTTTGTAGCATGTTAGCACTCTGTAATTTTCCCAAGGCTGTGAGGCAGTCACAGAGGCAACATCAAAACCACTTCTAGTCTTGGATCTAGCCCTCCAAGACTCAGAGAGGGATCTCTCTGTCTGATATAGCTTTGTTTGAAGAGGTATTAATCTAGTTAATGGGTTCAGAATTTGGATTTTTAAATAGGTAAGAGCAGTGAAGAGAAACCATGGGCAATGGAGTCACAAACTGAGATTTAATCACAAACAAATCCTACAGACATCTTTACAAGGCAAGGTAGGCAAATTAGTGGATCTGGTAAAATTAAATGAGATGAAAGAGGAGGAAAAAGAAATGATCAATTTAGCAACAGGGCAATGAAGAATTCTTCCACTGAATATCAGAAGAAAACATTGATATTATCCACAGCCAGAAACAGAGTGTATCTTACAACAAATTCTTCTCATAATCTTCTGTCGAATAATAAGGAAAGAAAACATATGGAGACATAGAAAACAATTTACTGGAGGAGCACTTCACCAATATACTTGACACAAGAATCATGTAATTGCTGCGACTGTATTATCTGAATTGATAAAAAAAAACTACAGTTGGCTCTGTGAGCTGCTTTATAAAAAATTCATCATGGTTCCCTGACTGATCCACCCTTTTACATTACAAATCATCTCTATAAATAGTATTGGTCTCCTCAATAAGTTTCGGAAGTCAATTCAACAACCTCGGCCAAAAATAGCCACTATTCCCACAAATTTGGAGTTTTATGCCATGAAAAACGGACCGGTTTTCTGCGAAAAAGGGGTCCGAGTAGACGTGATTTTCTCTTCAATGATGACACTTGGGAGAAAAATGAAATAGTTTATTGTATATAGGCATGTTCTGGACAAAAACCTCCTTCGGTTTCTCCAAATTCGTCCCCATCTTTCCGTAACAGCTCCTGCAAGATTGGGACTGTAACGGAAAATGGAGAATCTGGAAAAATGAGCCTTGAAGATGTCTTCGATTCTCCCTGCTCGTAGCTCTGTTACAAACAATGAAAGAGGTTTTTGTTCTTCAGCCCGTTCTGAGAAAAAACCTCTCTCATATTTTTAAAATCCGCCTCCGTTTTCCTAGAATCTCCTCCGGAAGAACACATGCTGAAATAGGCAAAATTAGCAAAAACATGGAAAAAGCGGTTTTTTCTTGTGAAAAGCGGTATTTCGGACCCCCCCTAGGTGGTAAGCGGTTTGGGGA
>SNQJ01S0014565.1:43615-115652 GCA_010110895.2 Picea sitchensis
AACCTAGTTACTAACTAATTACTAACCTAGATTTTTTAACTTGATTAATAATTGATTAATAATTAATCAATTATTAAACTAGTTATTTATTAATCAATTTTAACCTATACTAACTTTATTGCTATTCTTGTTTATCCTAAGTCTGTTTGCTTATGGACAGGTGAAGGGGGCGGGATAATGGAGGCTGACAAAAGACAAGGGGGAGAGGGCGCAGTGTGTATGAAGGATGCAGCAGGGTGATGGGGGATTGAGTGAAAAGAATGGAGGGAGGTAACGGGGTCAACCGAGCCATATTTCATCATCATGAGAGAGACACCAAATCAACAGTCGAAGAATCGAGTCGCCTATAATTATAGGACCCCAACATAGCAGAGGAAGTTGGTGTCTCCAACTTGCTGCCTCCATAGGATATGCTTAGGCTATGGGTTGTAAACTTCAAGAACACCTCACATATATGGCGTGTTGAACAAGTAGTTCGACGGGCCATACCAATGCCCTATCATATCCAATTAGAAATTGATTGCACCAAACTTTGGTATGGACTCGAGTTGTCTATAGAACCAAAGAAATTACACTTTCAGCCAACAACGAAAGAAATTTTCAAGGAATTAAAAAGAAAAATGGGAGAAGACTTGGATATTCACCCCAAAATCGTCCATCTAGTATTTATGTTGGTACTCTCTTACCGACATTGATCCATATGGATATTGGTGGCCACCCACCTATTCCAAATGGTTGATCTTGGCAGTTTATCAGTTTGTCAGTTTTTTCCTAGTTTTTGGGTCCTGAACTTCTGGGGCCGTTTTGAGCCCCTATACAATTGTTTTCGGGACATCCATAGAAAAATTATAAAATGATTCATATTTTGAAATAATATTGTTTAGTCCTTGTTTATACCTTTCCAACGAGCTATCATGCACCTAAAATGAAGATCGTATGCAAAAGTTATGAACCTGGGAAGTTGATGTACCAACTTACCTCAATGGGGCCCACATGACTTTTGGTGCTTCATATCCTAGGGTTAGGTTTTTGGATGTATAGGATTTTGGAATTATTTTTTATTGTAAAAAGGATTTCAGATCCTCATTGTACACATCTTATTGTGAATGAGCATAGCTGTCACATCTCTTCTCAGAGATAAGCTACCAACATTCTAGCAAGCTTGTTTTAGTCTACATCTTATAGTTTCAGCATATTTCTTATTTAATAGAAGTCAATTTTTATTGTATCTTTATATTATTCACTGTGTATTTGTGTTAATATTATAAATTTTTGTTTCATTTATTTCCCCTCATAAATATGGATCAATAATATCATAGCAGTCTGCTCCTTATCGTTTTTAGTGCATGTCCCCGATGAGGTCAGGGTACAGAGAGTTGGGTCTCTAGATTGTTTCTCTTAAGAACAAATGCTCTCGCACACCCAAGAAACCTTCCATGGTAGGAGAAAATAAATATTATGGGACAATATATCCTTTCAAAATGTTACTCCATGAATCCCCTCGAGCAATAGAGGAACAAGATCATGGACAACTTTGAACAAATCCTTTGATGGTTTTTGATAGGCGATGCATCTACCTCAAGAAGAGGTGTCACCCCCTTCAAGGAAAAAATTAATTTTTATATTCCTATATTTGAAGGTAAAATAGATGAAGATGCCATAGATAAATGGTTAAACCTTCTAGAAGGGTGTTGTTTTGTTCACAAATTTTCTGATAGAGAAAATATTACAATTGCACCCCTCAAGGTTGTCCCCCATGTCAATGATTGGTGGGAAACTTTCTGTGAGAAAAATGAAATAGAGGGATCCAGATTATTTGTAATTGCACCCACTTGGGGTTTCTTCAGGGGTGCTATTAAGGAACAATACTACCCTATTGGAATTTATGTCGACTTGTATACATGATGGACCACATTGCGGTAGGAAAGAGACCAAACAGTGCCATAGTTCACCAATATCTTCCATACCTTGCGCACCAATATGGGTATCAAATATTATAAGAAAAATATGGTGCTCAAGTACTGTGTTGGTCTTCATAGATACATCCAAACATAAATGGAGTTTCTAGACATCTCATCCTTGGGTGCAGCCTATCGATATACTGTCAAAATTGAGCAGAAGATTAAACAAAAGACATGTTAGTTTGGGTTTGGGAACCCATCACAATAGAAGTAGGGAAAGGGCAACCCCAACCCATAGAGAAAAGGGAAAAGTAAATATGGAGAGCCTCTGGACAACCATTCTAAGCCGCAAACAAATAAGGACAATGGAAAGATGAAGAAAGACATTGGGAAGTGGTGTGACTTCCATAAGAGCCCCTAGAATAACACTATTGATTTTTTCTCAAAGCAGTCATTGGTGGCAGAGGTGAAAGCCTCTAAATCAGATGTAGGTTCTGAATCATAGTCAAAACTAGAAAAGGGGAGACATATTATTGACGCGTAACATAGTTCCACCATTTTTACCACCAAGATCCATCCCGGTGAACCTAATGATCTAGAGGAAGGAAATCATCTCTTCTATTCACAGATGTGGGTGAAGGGTACTCCACTGTACTTCATTATTGATAGTGGTAGCCAAAAGAACCTCATCTCAGCAGAGTTCATCAAGTGACTGGCCCTACTGATAATGTCATACCCATAACCATACACCATCGGTTGGCTTCACCAAAGAATCAATATTAGAATCATCCAACAATGTCGCCTGTCCTACGACATCAAACCCTTCAAAGATGAGGTATTGTGTGATTTCGCTCCCCTTGAAGTTTGTGAAGTTCTTTTAGACCAAACTTATTTATGGAAACTTTATGCTGTATATGATTCTATGAATCACAGTGTTATTATTACTTTGAAAAAGAAATTGTACAAGATACTAGAGGTAGTCCCACCTACCATGATTTCCTTTATCTTTTCTAAGTAATGCAGGAGGGGCATCTCTTAGACCAGGAAGTTTTTCTTCTTCATGATTCACTCTCAAAGTGAGAAAAAGGTTGCAACCACATCCATGGCCTCTGCATCCAATCTCTCAATGCAACATAATAAAGTGGATAAGGTCAAGGAAGAATACAAAGACATCTTCTCGTAACCCATTGGGGTACCTCTACACTGTTAGGTCAAGCATTCAATCTATCTAACCCTTGGCGCACCGCTATCCAATGGGATAGTTTCTCACCACTCTCTATTAGAAAATGAGGATATCAATCATTCAATACAATAACTTCTCCAAAATGGGCACATCAGAACCAACTCATCACCATGTGGAAGCCCAATCGTGTTTCTGCAGAAGAAATATGGGACCTGGGGACTCTGCAATGATTATCGATCCCTAAATAAAATCACAGTAAGGAACCGGTACCTGATTTCACGAATTGATGATCTCCTTGAAAAATGAAAGGGGTCCAAATACTTCAGTAAGATTGATCTTAAGTCTGGCTACCATCAGGTCCCAATAGAGTAGACATATGTAACCTACAAGAAATTTGGCTTGGAGAAATTCTAGAAAATGGGCCTCAAATATTATTGCATATCCTTTAAACCAGGATAGTTGTGAAAAACATCAGAAAGGTTTTTGTTATTGTGTATTTTATTGAAACAAACCTATTTTGAGTTTTAAAAATGCCTCTTCAGCTTCTCGGAATATGCACCCAAAAATGATGACTAAAACAAGAAATCATTAAATGCTTAAATATGGAAAAATGGGTTCTAAATATTCATTAAAATATCCTGGAATATGATACCCATTTCAATTATTATATATTTTTTTGTTATTGGGTTCATTCTTGACAAAAACCTCTTTGGGTTTTTCAAAAATCCTCTCCATTTGTTCAAAAAGAGATCTTGAAGTTGACCACTAAAAAAATCATTTGCATAGCGTGCCCTGCAACCCATGCATAATGTGATTGAAATTGAGGGTTTTACAAGGGAATATTTGTGGGATTTATGTTTAATGGATTTAATATAAAAATTGAACTTAATTTGAACCCAAAAAACAAATAAAACCTTTCTCAATAATCATTAAATGCACAGGTGGATGCTTTGACAGTTGCGCAACATGTTTGCATAGTGGATGTCTTTTTGCGATCTTCTTCACCTTTTTGAATCTTGATTGATGATTGAAAAATGATGATTGATAGATTCATGTTTGTTGAGCCTCCTCTTTTTCACCTCCAATTTCCTTATCTTTCCCATATCTTGACCAATTTTTCCTAATACCGATGCACTTTCTGCCTATTTTCCTCATCAGACATGTTATTTAAACAATTATTGCATAACTATGAGGCAACTGATGTTTAATCATAATTTATGGTGATTTATTAATAATTAGGATTGAATGTTTGATGTTCAATAACTTTCTAATTAATTTTGATGGTTCAAGAAGACTTCATGACAACAGTTCCAATTGTTGAGATCGACTAGTACCTTTTGTTGAGATTGTTCGATACCTGTTGCTGAGATCGTCTGGTACCAATTGTTATGCTCATCAGGTACCGTCTTGTATTCCTGTGTGCATCCAGCACTGATTTTTCTTCTCATCTAGTACCGAATTGTATGACTGTGTGCATTCGGTAATAAGTTATTCAGTTGTGTGCATCCAATACCTATTCTAAATTCCCAGGCTTGGTTGTTGGAACGATATTGTTCTCGATGAGTCCAAGGCATTTGTTGGTTTGAAAATTCTTTGTTCATTGGAGGTCGTGATACATTTCATCACTCATGCACTTCATGTCATGAGGATGAAATCGTTTCCTTAAAAATTGATGTATCATCCAATTGTAATAATTATACAAATATTTGATGTTATCTTCATACTTGGATTGTAATGGTTGCTTCTCTTTAAAGAGAGAGAGCCTTGTATATGATAGGATATAGAGAGATAAAATAAAGCACAGTTATGTTGTAAGTTTGGTTATGGAACGACTATGGATTGTACCTCCATTTTTCTGAAGTAATGGTATAATTTGTGTTTATGGATTATATGTCTGCGTTTACATATTCTCTATTGTAATCTTTTCTTAAGAGTTTCCTTGTTGGTATGGAAAGGGCCCACCGACCCAGCTAAGGTAAGTCTCTTTGTAATTAGTTGTGAATATGATTATGATTTTCTCTATGTGTGAACAACATAATTTCATGTTTTGATAACAACATTTAATTCCTTTTTTGTTATGTTTCATTGATGCATTTGGTAGCAGGTCACATGGATGTATGGTAAATTTGAGTAAGAGAGATTTTTTTTATGTAATATGATATATTTGAGTGTCATTATTTATGAGTAATGATTTGACATCTTTGTGTGATTATGCGAGAACAATTATTCAATTTAAGTTCTTTAGTGTTTTGTCTAGAAAAATGTTGTAGTGTTTTTTTTCATTATACAAATCTAAAGACAGGTTGGATATCCATCTTTCACCATACATGAGCCTGCAATGGAGCATTATACCATACTTAGCTTTCTTTCTCGGAATTGATTAAGTTACACTTTGCATACATAGGCACAATTAAGACCTCCATCTCTCACCATACATGCACTTATAATGGAGTGTTTTACCTTGCCTGGTAATTATTTTAAGCTTGATTAAGTTTCCAGAGTGTTAATTGTTGTTTGTGTGGTTGTCCCAGGAGATAGAATCATAGTTCATATTTATCTTTCATGAGCCAACAATGAACATATCCATCCCCTTAGAAATAATTCTATATTATATGTTTGTTTATAAGTTTTTCTTTCTGAATTTTGAATTGTGTGTGTGGAGTGTTATTTGAAAGGTGTGAAACAAAGTATTTGGTTTCGAAAGTGTTTTCTTACATAGACTATACTCAGTAGACATAGACAATTATCTGCTATCGGTACATACAATACATCAACTCTATTAATTACAAAACCAGATTGACACATTAAATGATTGCAATTTATTGAACATATAATTGCACCGACAATGCTCATGATGATGATAGTTATCTTTGAGACCACTCCATTGGTCTTTCAAAACATCATTTTCTTCCATTAATCCTCAAAACCCTAATATGCCTCTAAATTGCAAAATGGATGCCAAATGACAACTGAATGAAAACTTGCTTAAACTGATGAAATTATGGTGGTTCTTTCATCATCATCTAATATATGAAACCTCCAAATCCAACTAACAATATAGAACCTCATTGTGCTGCCCAAAAATAAGAATAAGACAGTTGGACAACAAGTTCATTGCACAACTGTATCTTTCATAATTTTCACAGCGAGGACTTTTTTACTCTTTGACCACCTTTTTTACTTCAACTAATGCGTGGTGAATATTTGCTAATGAAATTGACTAGAGATTAACAAGGGGAGTTAGAACTGTTGAAAAAACACCAAGAGGACAAGGGATCTGACAAAGAGAAAATTCACATGTGATAACAGAGTCTTTGCAGCTAAGGAAGCTGGTTCCTCCAACTCGCTGCCTCCACAGGATATGCTTAGGCTATGGGTTGTAAACTTAAAGAACACCTCTCATAGATGGTGCATTGATAAAGCAATTTGTTGGGACCTACCAATTCCATATAATATCCAATTAGAAATTGATTGCACCAAAATTTGGTGTGGACTTGAGTTGTCTATAGAACCAAAGAAATTACACTTTCAGCCAACAACGGAAGAAATTTTCAAGGAATTAGAAAGAAAAATGGGAGAAGACTTGGACATTCACCCCAAAATCATCCATCCAGGATTTCCGCTGGTACTCTCTTATTGACGTTGATCCATATGGATATCAGTGGCCACACACCTATTCAAACTAGATGATCTTGGCATTTTCTTAGTTTGGCAGTTTTTTCCTAGTTTTCGGGTCTTGAACTTTCGAGGCCGTTTTGAGGCCCTATACAAAAATTTTAGGGATATACATAGAAAAAATATAGGCAGATTCATATTTTGACAACATAATGTGTACTCCTTGGATATACCTTTCCAACAAGCTATTGTGCACCTAAAATGAAGATCATATGAAAAAGTTATGACCTAGGGAAGTTGATGTACCAACTTACCCCAACGGGGCCCATGTGACTTTTGGCGCTTCATATCCTAGGGTTAGGTTTTTGGATGTATAGGATTTTGGAATTCATTTTTATTGTAAAAATGATTTCAGAGCCTCATTGTATGCATATTATTGTGAATGAGCGTAACCGTCACATCTCTTCTTAGAGATAAGTTGCCAACATTCTAGCAAGCTTGTTTCAGTCAGCATTTTACATTTTCAACATATTTCTTATTTAATAGAAGTCAAGTTTTACTGTATCTCTATTATTATTCACTGTTTATTTGTGTTAATATTATAAATCTATGTTTCATTTCGTTCCCCTCATAAATATGGATTAGTAATATTAGAGCAGTCTACTCCTTGTCATGTTTAGTGCATCTCCCCGATGAGGTAAGGGTACAGACACTTGGGTCTTGAGATTGTTTCTCTTAAGGACAAATGATCTCGCACACCCAAGAAACATTACATGGTAGGATAAAATAAATATAATGGGACAAGAGATCCTTTCAAAATTTCACTCGAGGAATCCCTCGAGCAATAGAGGAACGAGATGATGGACAACTTTGCACAAATCCTTTGATGGTTTCCGATAGGCGATGCATCTACCTCAAGTAGAGGTGTTTCCCCCTTCAAGGGACAAATTAATTTTGATATTCCCATATTTGAAGGTAAAATAGATGCAAATGCCATAGATAAATGGTTAAACCTTCTAGAAGGGTGTTTTTCTATCCACAACTTTTTGGATAGATAAAAGATTACAATTGCACTTCTCAAGGTCATCCCCCATGTTAATGATTGGTGGGAGACTTTCTGTGAGAAAAAAGAAATAGATGGATCCACATTATTTGTAATTGCACCCACTTGGGGTTTCTTCAGGGATGCTATTAAGGAACAATACTACACTATTGGAAGTTATGTCGATGTGTATACATGATGGACCACATTGTGGCAGGAAAGATACCAAGTAGTACCATATTTCACCAATATCTTCCATACCTTGCGCAC
The DNA here is from genome assembly GCA_010110895.2 of Picea sitchensis. Classification (NCBI taxonomy): domain Eukaryota; kingdom Viridiplantae; phylum Streptophyta; class Pinopsida; order Pinales; family Pinaceae; genus Picea; species Picea sitchensis. The sequence continues at coordinate 51,627 of SNQJ01S0014565.1, forward strand.
CAAGATGGGTATCAAATATTATAAGATAAATCTGGTGCTCAAGTACCGCGATGGTTTGCATAGATAAATCCAGACATAAATGGATTTTCTAGACATCTCTTCCTTGGGCGTGGCCTATCGATATGCTGTCAAAATTGAGCAAAAGATTAAACAAAAGACACATCAGTTTGGGTCTGGGAACCCGTCACAACAGAAGCAGAGAAAGGGTAGCCCCAACCCATAGAAAAAAGAAAAACTAAACATGGAGAGCCTCTGGACAACCATTCTAAGCCGAAAACAAATAAGGGTAATGGAAATATGAATAAAGACACTGGGAAGTGGTGTTACTTCCATAAGAGCCCCTGGAATAACACTGTTGATTTTCTCTCCAATAAGTCATTGGTAGTGGAGGTGAACGACTCTAAATCAAACGTAGGGTCTGAATCCGAGTCAGAACCAGAAAAGGGGAGACAAATTATTGACGTGGAACCCAGTTTCACCATTGTTACCACCAAGATTCATCCTGGTGAACTGTTATAACCCTAATTTGCACCATACATGCTTACCTAGCAATCTAATGTCAGTCAAATTCCAGGTCCCTTTTTCCTCGGTTATCACCAACAACCCAAACTTCCTTTCCTGGCAATGTTTCATTTCCCATACTTGACATGGTTGTTGAATGACCCTATCTGTCATGATCTACGTTGGCCTCCTATGCTGACGAAGTTGCCTTCAGACATCCCAAAGTTCGAGGCCAATCCTAATGAAGATCCAGGAGATCATGTGACTACCTTCCATCTTTGGTGCTCATCTAACTCATTGAAAGATGACTCTGTACAATTGTGATTGTTTCAATGTAATTTCATTGGGAGTGCTATGAAATGGTGCATTGATCTCGATCGCTCAAGATACTCTTCCTTCGGTGAATTGGCGATGGATTTCCTAAACCATTTCCAATTACCTATGAGATACGACGCTGGCACATAATTTCTGGACAATTTCTCACAGACAAAAGCAGACCATATCTCTGATCACATTCGAGAATGGAGACGCCGAAATAGTTTAATTAAGGTACCAGTCCCACCAACATTCCTACTCAAGTGGTTCCTTAAGTCTTTGGTCCCATAGTTATCCAAAGACGTCACGACTTCAGGAGTGTTTTCCGAAGAAGATGCCATCATGAGAGCCCAACATCTTGAGCTCATATATTCTCAGTCCGGTTTATTATACGAGATATTGCCAGATGTGCCACACTCAATACTTGATAAAACTAGACAGAGAGATGGACCACATGATGATGGTATTGTTGGTTTAGTACAAACAAAGCCCGCTGAGCAACTGACGAATCAGTTGCAGCAATTGTCTATACAACACATAGTGACCAACCAAACTATTTTTTTGGCTTCTCCCCCTACTAAAACGTCGGATGTACACACAGTGCAATCGACCAATCCAAAGGCCACCTAGCAGCCTGGAGGAAAGAAAAAACAACGAAAGAAGGGTAAGGGGGATAAGAAGCCCACTGATAATGCTGACAGGGGCAATACTTAGAAATGAAAGGAAAGGTATCCATGCAACCTGTGCGTGGAAGACCACTCGACCCACCTATGTCCTCAGCTTGCAGAGGCCCAAATGTTTGTGACACAACAACATCCTGCTATGTTAACCAATCCATTTCAACATCGACAAAACCTAACCCAAGCCTCTACAAGCGCGAAAGGGGGCAATCAAGGACCCTCTCCGTCTTCGAACAATCCTGCATCCGTGAATGTATATATGATGAAGGGTGATGCTTTCATATGCACTAAAGCGCATGACTATAGTAAAGCAAGCACTTCTAAGAAGGGAAAAGAAGCCGAACTCCCATATCTTCCTCTACAGATTGAGAAGAATTTGGGCAAAACAATGACACGCATCCCAAAAGGCACATTCAAAAAATATTCTCACAACCCAAACACAAGGGCTGCCCAGAACTATTATGTGGTGGAAGATTTGTCTCAAAACCCTTGTGCGATGTCTTCTTTGGAGGTCCTCCAAAGTTTCCCTTCCCAGAGGAAATCTTTGTTAACCGCTCTAGGATCAACCGAGACTTGTAATCTGGGTACCATTATGTTGGATACAACCGACTTAAAACCTCGTCTACCATACCACGTAGCATTTCAGATAGTAGTGGCTCACCCCACGAAAACTTTTACTCGAAATATTTTCCGCACGGTGGTTGATGAGGGTGCCTCGACATGCGTTATTTCGTTGGCATGTTGGAAGGCCATTGGCTAGCCCATTTTATCTCCATCACCCACTCTTCTCACTACTTTCGATGGTCATTCGTTCCGACCATATGGTATCATTCCCTCTTTTCCCGTGCAATTGGGAGGGAAGACTGTGTGCATTGAGGTAGAGGTAGTCAACGTATCTCTTGACTATAACCTTTTGTTAGGAAGGATTTGGACATATTCCATGCAAGCAGTGGTTGATACATTTTTCTGGGTCTTGTTGTTTCCACATGAGGACCAGATTGTGACCATTGATCAATTGTCTTTCCCCAGATCTGACCCTTCATTGGGGGTGTCCGCGGTCTCGATGATTGATAATCCTCAACCAGGCATAGTCAATGTAGGGGTTGGTTTGTGCCCATATTTGATGGGTACCTTCGATTACCCGCCTCCTCAAGGCAATGTCAAGTTCATATCCGACCACCATAAGGTTGTGATTTTCCAAGTTTTGTCGTTTCGCATGACTTACTTCACCGATCTGTGGATACTTCCTTCCCCATCAGCCACGATGGAGGGGACAGGGCATCTGGGCATGTCCATGCCCTTGTCTGCAGCTGAAGTAGCATACTCTTTAGTCTAGCAAGCTTCAACCAACACAGATCCAACTCCTGCACAAGAGTTAGATCCACTTCTAGAGCCTATTTGGGCTCAAGGTTCTCTCGCTGACACCAATTCATTAGACTTAGTATTGACATATAACGAAGCAATCATTGAGGCAATGACTAGTCTGGACAAACCCTGGGATGTTCTTTATCACAGATCATACTTCCTCCCAGAGTTAAGCAAAATTGAAGCAGGGGAATTCACTATGACTATGACTGGAGATAGGTCTTGTCCTATCCATCCTTTGGCTACTCGTGTTGTTTATGCTGAGGGTAATATGGAAAGTATCACTGAAACAGTACCTATAAATCTCTCCAGAACCCTTGGCATCGTAGAAAATGTTTTTTTCGAAGCATACTACTACCCCAAGGAGATACCCGGCATCGACCCACAAATTGTCGATCATGAGCTAACTTTGTTGTTTTTCAAGCTCGCTTTGAGATCCAAAAGCAACATCCAGTGAGACTACATTTATTCTTTTCGATCTCGTCCGGATTAACTGAGAAAAGTAACCTCTATGGGTCTTTTTTTAAGACCTTTTCAGACCCTCTAAACATGAAAAGATTGTTGAGTGATCTTGTGGTCTTTCACACTCGTTAAACTTAAATTTGAAGTCAGGTCTTTCCAGCGGTAGTTTACCCCTTTTTCGGTCTAGACGGTCAACTGTACGAACAAAGGTATACTCTATGGAACTTCAGTTCTCTAGAAGAGTACTGTCAGGTATTATTTTAACCCTTTTTTGGGCCTGGGGGACTAAAGTTATGAAAAAGGAACCCCCATGGAGTCCATAGTTAAGCTCTTTTCAGACTCCCTAAAATTGAAAAGATCATCGAGTGACCTTATTCTTTCACACTCGTTAAATTGGTCCAGAAGAACATTCCTAATGGAGTCCATAGTTAATATTTTTTCAAACTTCTTAAAGATGAAAAAATGGCCGAGTGATCTTGTCTTTATCACACTCATTAAAATGGTTTTGAATAGATGTCTTGTCAGTGCTAGTTTACCCCTTTTTCAAACCGACTAGACTACCTTTGAAAAAGGTACCCCAATAGAGTCTCCTTTTACGTTTTTCAGACTCTCTAAATATGAAAAACCACCAAGCTTGCCTTCCCTGGGCTCATTAAACTTACATCGAAGGATGTTACCATTGTGTGTTTTGTTAACCACATTTGCATACCTGCGTCTTTGGTCTAAATGTCGGCTCCATGTTGCTCTGAACTAAACTATCTAAAGCATACCTTATACGCAATCCTTGTAGCACTTTGCCTCTGCGTCTTGACACCTTTGGCCCCTAGAGGATTTTTCCTGAGTGTCATTATTTTGAACATCAGTCTTGTCCTTGCACCTTGAACTTGTATGTTTGTAACACTCGTTCCTCCATTGTAACATAACATTCCTTTATTCTTTTTTCCAAAATCATTGAAAAAGACAAAAAAAATCAAATATACCCCAAAAAGAGGAAGGGAAAAGTATTTTCTTTATTTGGTAGCACAATTAGTCACCCTTGGATAAAGCACATCTGTCCATTTGTTCGTCAAACTCGGGGATTTAGTACAACCTTAGGAAGTTATTCTTTCTACATAGAGCTATGTCCTCCTCCATTTGGTTATTCTTCCAAACATATGGAGAGTTTTCGTTTCCTCCTGCCTCATGAACTTATGATTAATGCCATGCTGCCTAAGTCTCATCATTTGTCGTGCTATTGTCCAAGGGAGGTTTTTACCAAGCCTGAGTCGGCCTCTAGCCCTCATACCCAACTATCCTGAACATCCAATCAAGTCTTTGTTCAAAATAAATGAAGCCTTTAGTCTGATTATCAATATTATCTAGTCCATGACCGACGAGTCGTCGAAGACCTTCGGGTAGTGTAGTCGTACACTCATATTACACTCCTACCTTGAGTTTTGAAGATTTTGAAGTTGTTTCTCGAGCTCCGAAGACCTCATCTCCAGCCATCAGGTCGTATCAGCTTCTAGAAGATGGGTACTTTATATGTATATCTTTTTGATTTCGAGATGTAGCTCCGCTGTGTATTGTTCACGGCTACTCTTTATAGAGTTATAAGACATGGATATACAGTGTATTTGATTGGTAGCCATGATTCTAGATTATCCTGAGCATGGGTATGACCACCTCGGTGAGACAATTGTTATTTTGCAGACGACGCCTCCCGATTCCTGATCCCTGGGCTCAATTGTTCGGCACATCAGTAAATATTGGTAATCTATTTCAGCCATCAGATGCTCTTCTGACCTCACACACTAGGGGGCATCTGTTATAACCCTAATTTACACCATACAAGCTTACCTGGCATCAGGCCAACTCAGATTCCTTTTTTGCCAAAACACTACTGAACAACTCTTCTTAAAAACCTCTTTTATAAAGGCCCACGTGCCCTACTCCATTACTACACATGTGTACATGCTAGCTGACCCAAAACAACCCACGTGTACCTACAAAAGCACGAAAAAAGGAAAGTTACCGATGGAACACACAGCTTTGGGTAAGTTAACTAAACCTTCCAGTCATGCATGGCTGAGGGTTCGTCCAAATACCTAGCTTCTTCTAGCCTATAAAAGAAGAGTTAGGGGTCCCATTTGGAGAGGGAGAATAATAGTAAAGAAACTCTATCCAATTTCACATTCCCATTTTCCCAACCCTTTATCCATCCTTCTACAAAGAGAGATACGGAGCAAAGAAGTTGGAGGACATTTTAAGAGGAGCCTAGTATTAGGTTCATGGAGCGGTGGCCAGTCTCAACATTGTAAGTTGATTCATTAAAGTTAATAATAAAGAAATTCTTTTCCCATCCCACTATATGAGTTCTTCATAGTTTAGTGAATATATGTTTGAATCTCTAACCCATTAATCTGTAGAACAAATGCATGTAGAGTTTGTTTCTTTTTTTGTGCGCAGGTCAGTCTTGGGAGGATAGTTGTTAGCAAGCAATCAAGCGTGAAGATGGATCGACATCAAACTTTCGGAACAAGGTATGTTTGTTTAACCATGTATTTTCTTAAAAGAAATGGGGATTAGGTCTGGGACGATGGTAGAAAGTAGGATTTTTTTGGTCTCATTTGCATGCATAATATAGCCCTAAATGCTAGTCTGTAGGGGGATTTCCAACCACAACATGAACCTACTAAGCTAGAGGAAGGTGAGCATCTCTTCCATTCACAAATGTGGGTGAAGGGTACTCCACTGCACTTCAGTGTTGATAGTGGTAGCCAGAGGAACCTCATCTCAATGGAGGTATTCAATTGGCTATCCCTACTGAAAACTCTGTACCCGCAACCATACACCATCAACTAGCTTTTCCAAAGAAGAAATCTTAGCATTAGCCAACAATGTAACCCATCCTATGACATCAAGCCCTTCAAAGATGAGGTATTGTGTGATTTCTCTCCCTTTGAAGTTTGTGAATTTATTTTTTGTGAACCTTATTTATGGAAACGTCATGTTGTATATGTGTATAGGCCTCACATTGTTATTATTACTTTGATGAGAAAATTGTACAGGACACCAGAGGTAGTCCCACCTACCACAATTTCCTTTATCTTTTCCAAGTAATGAAGGAAGGTCATCTCTCAGACCGGGAAGTTTTTATTCTTCATGATTCACTCTCAAAATGAGAGAAAGGTTGCAACCACATCCATGGCCTCTGCATCCAATATCTCCATGCAACAGAAGAAAGTGGATAAGGTCAAGGAAGAATACAAAGACATCTTCTCCTAACCCATTGGGGTACCGCTACACTATTAGGTCAAGAATTCAATCTATTTGACCCTCGATGCACCACTAACCAATGGGATAGTTTATCATCACTCTCTATTAGAAAGCAAGGAGATCAAGCATTTGAACCAATAACTGATCTAAAAGGGGCACATCAGACCCAACCCATCACCATGTGGAAGCCCAATCATGTTTGTGTAGAAGAAAGATGGGACTTGACGACTCTACATTGATTACCAGTCCCTAAATAAAATCACAGTCAGGAACCGGTACATAATTCCCTGAATCGATGATCTCCTCAATAAAATCAAGGGGGCGAAATAATTCAGTAAGATTGATATGAATTATTTTTACCATCAGGTCCCAATAGAGTAGACAGATGTATGGAAAATTGCCTTGAAGTCCAAAGAATGTATTTTTGAATGGTTGGTCATGCCCTTTGGTTTGACAAATTCCCCATAAAATTTCATGAGGATTACAAATGATATCCTGTGGCCTTTCACCAATTATTTTTTTGTGGTTTATTTGGATGATATCCTCATCTAAAATAAGACTTGGGTGAAACACTTGCAGCATATTCAGCGGTTTCTGCACACTTTGCGACAACACAACATATGCAAAAATTTGGAAAAATGCTCCTTGGTCATGGACAGGGTCGAATAACTAGGCTACATGTTTTATGAGCATGGGGTGCATGTTGATCCTGCAAAGATCTATTTCATTCATGACAAGCTATCCCCAACCACACTCACTAAGCTTCAGATCTTTCTAGGCCTTCTAATTTGTATCACAGGTTCATGTTGGGATTCTCCCATATTGCATGGACCCTCAACCAAGTAACCAGGGGTGTTGGTATGGAAAATTTTGTATGGGGCCTATCACAACAACAAGAATTCAATTAGTTGAAGAAACTGTTATTCTCATCACAACAACCCTTTCAAATCAAGACAGATGCTTCAGAATATGTTGTGGGCGCAATTCTCACTCATCACGAACACCCCATGGACTATCATACTGAGACACTTTCGATGTTGTACGTAAGTAACCTACTTATGAAAAATAAATGTACTCCATTGTGCAAGCCTACTGCCAATGGAGGCATTACATTCTCAAGAAGGAGAGAGTCATCCACACCAATCATAAGCCATTGCAGTTCATGTAGAAACAAGAAAAAATGCACAATGATTGTCAGCAGAAGTGGTCCACCTACTTGAAGTAGTTCCATCTCAATGTAAAGTATAAGACAAGAAGCACCAATTGAGTCACTGATTTCCTCAACCTCCCTTTAGTTTCATCTGTCACCATGGTGCTAAATTCATGCAGCCATGAGACCTCTAGGTAGCCCCAACTCTATGAGAGAGATCTTGACTTCTCCTACACCTATCTGATGCTGGGTGAAAACACAACTGTGGCCGATTTCCATCTTCAGTATGGGATGTTGTGCCATCCGATCCATCTCTAAATTCCATCAAGCAAGAAAGAGAAGTTTATTTGGGAATCCCACTATAGTCAAGTGCCAGGACACTTTGGCGTAAAAAAGACAATGGTAGTACTGCAACAAAATTTGTATTGGCTTAAACTTCAATAGGATGCCAACAATTATATCAGGTCCTGCACAAACTGTTCCATTGCCAAACTGACCATTAAGAAACAAGACATGTACATGCCACTGCCTACTGTTGAAATTCCTTGGGAATCCATCTTGATGAACTACATGTTGGGCCTTCCATCAACCAAGCGAAGAAATGACTTTGTTTTGGTGGTGGTTGATCATTTTTCTAAAATGGTGATTTTGGTCTCCTGCAAGAAGAGCATCACAACAGAGGCCACTTCCAAGATATTCTTCAAATGAGTATGGGTACATTTTGGGATACCAAAAACCATTTTCTCATATCGGGAGAGTTGGTTCCTCAACACACTATGGTCGAGCCTCTAGTCACTGCTAGACACTAAGCTCACCAAATCCACTTCCTTCCTCCCCTAGATGCATGGTCAAATCGAGGTCATCAATCGGATGATTGTGCATATCCTGCACATGTACAATTCCAAACATCCCCACACATGGGATAAGAGTGTTCCCTATGTTCATCACAACTACAATAGAGAACTGCATATCTCAACCGAACAAAACCCCTTTTAGGTGGGGTTGGGATTTCAACCTTTGGGTCCCATGGATGTTGCACTACCCCTTGTGTCCACCTAGGCAGACTCATCCCATGCTCAAAGTGAAGCCAAATAATATACTAGGTTCAATGAGAAGATCCAACACATCCGCTAATAGGTTTAGTATATTTTATAGCAGTCCAATGCCAAGTACAAGCAACGCCATGATCAATACCGGGTGCCACACAACTTTCAGTGGGAGATAAAGTTTGGTTGCACTTGAAGAAAGAATTCCTTACAGGGCCCCATAAGAAGATTTGTCCACTTTGATATGGACCTTACACCATCACCAAGGATTTGGGTGATAATTCTTTTGAGCTCAACATTCCCCCTTTCCTTGGCTTGCATCCAATATTTAATGTGGATCTCCTTCGGCCATATTTTCCACCATTATTGGACACCTCATATATAGCAGAAAAATTGACACCAACAGAGCTCAAACCTAATGTATGGAACAAGCATCCACTGATCATATTGTGGACACATCGGTCAGGGGAACTTGCTATAAGAGGATCCAACTTTAACAGGTTTTCAAAGAAGTGAAGCTCCTACACCAAGTTCAGTGGCTCACCCGGGGCCAAATTCAACTGAAATTTTCTCATCTTATGGGGTAACTCAACACAATGGATAAAATTTCTTCCTAATGGGGGAGAATTGATTGTTGGCGTGAATTTGATCAGGCCAGGGTCCTTCTCAGGTTACCAACAAAAGTTACCATGTAGTCTAGAGCACTGGCATTTTGATCTCCTCTGAAGAGAAGAAGTCTCACCCGAAGTGCTACTGAGATAGATAGATAGGGAAGTGTAGGGAGAAGACTAAATGGGATCCATAGAGTAGTCAGAACTCATTCTTGTTCTTGCAAAAAAGACATTATCAGATATGGAGCATCTAAATGCAAGAGTTGAACCTACTTATGATGAGAGAAACCATCTAAACATTGAACCATTAAGTAAAACTCATAAGTCATAAAGAAACATTGTAATTTATAAGTAACATACAAAGACACATCATATTTTGAAATTTAGTCTTGCTTCCTATTATCCCCAAGATATTTCCTTCATTACAGACTCAGAGTTACAAGAAAGTCTTAGTACATACTCTCGGCTTTGAACTCATATCTCAGAGCTCCAACTCTCCAATTGACAGTTCTAATTCATTACAGACTCATCCTTTTCTTCTCTCGACCTACAACAAGAACCAACACTGATCCCAAAACTTGGGCGAATCTGATTAGCATGACTCAACTTAATCCCAATCAACTGATGATGAATTGAGGCATAAACTAATGAGTAATTCTACCAATGAATGAACGAACCCTTTTACAATTATATTCATCCCTATATATAGCTGGGTTGTGTCTTCCTTCTTGTCTTGCACCCTCTCTTGTTCTATTGCAACCGTTTGTTTCTTACCTGACATTGCACTGGATTTCACAACTTATTTCTGTTACTCTTTCTCCCATCCTATGATGAAGTTTTCACAACTCATGCTTAGCCAAAACTTGTGCAATTCTTTCCCAAAAGTGAAGGGCCCAACAGGCTCCAACCACAATCCTTGATGTGTATTCGAGTCAAATGCTTAGTTCTTTCACATCAACCAGGAGAAATTGTTGTTTTCCCTTGTCCAAATTTTCCTCTTCTTTGAGCTCTTTTGTTTGTGCCTTTTCTTCCTTTACCTCCTCAAACAAAGGGCCCAATTCTGGTACCAACTCTAAGGCTTGGTGCTTTACTCTTTGAAATCTTTCAACTTTGTCTTGCCATTTTCATGCGAGGAGTTATGCCTCTGCAAGAAATTGTTGGGTCGTCTCTTTGTTGTACTCCTTTGGCTTGGCCGTAACTAATGAGTTCCATTCAAAGTCAGCTAATGCATCGACTTGGTGCATTTTCATATAGGCGTATTGAATTACTGGTCAAAAATTGCGCAACTCTTTCTTGGCTACAGACTGTGCTTCATAGAGTGTATTCAGCTCATTGTCGGCTTATTGAATTTGGTCAAATTTTTGTTGCTTCTCCATAGGGTCCATTTTTTTCGCAACTTCTTCATTCACCACCTGGATATTTGTGTTCATTTCCTCCAAAACTTGATTCTATCGAGCGATGATGCCCATCCATTCATTGACTTCTCTGAAAATTTTGGTGCAGTCCACTGTGTGTTTGTGCAGTGCTACTCTGGCATTATTGCATTGCAATATTATTGTTGTGGGTGGGAAATCCCTCCTACAGACTAGAATTATGGGTTTTATCATGCATGAAGAAATGACCTAAAGTCTCCTACTTTTTGCAAACATCCTAATCATAAACCCCATTATTCATATGCAAATACAAGGTTAAAGAGATCCAGTTTCACCTTAGTTTCTGTGTTTGATGTCGATCTCTTTAACTCTTGGTCGCTCCTTGATTGCAACACTCCTCCCAACGCTGACCTACATCCATAAAAGACAAATAAATAAATCCACATGCATATAATCTATAAACTAATGGGTTAGAGATTCTATCAAAATATAATCAAATTTAAATATTGACAATCTCATATGTTGGTACGGGAAAAATAATTATTTTATTAATCTCACAAGACTAACCTTACAATGGTAAGACTGGCCACTGCTCCTTGAATCTAGTCTTGGGATCCTCTTCAACTGTGCTCCAACTACTTCTGTATATGCTTCTCTTCACACAATAGTTGTAAAAGGTTGGGGCAAGGGGAATGCTAAATCGGGTATAGTTTCTTTGTTATGATTTTCCTTCTTCAAATGGGACCACTACCCCTTCTTTTATAGGCTAGAAAGGGCTAGATTTTTGGTCAAGTGATCGAATATGGGCAGTCAAATGGTTTAGTTAACTTACCTAAAACTGTGTGTTGCATCTGCAACTTTCCATTTTTCATGCTTTTTAGGTATACGCAGGCTGTAGTGGGTCAACCAGCGTACACATGTATCCAATAGTGGAGCAGGGCATGTATGCCTTCAAAAAGGGTGTTCTTTAAGAAGTTGTTCAGTAGTGGCTTTGGAAAAGAAGGAAGATGAGATGGCATGATGCTAGGTAAGCATGTCTAGCTCAATTTAGGGTTATAACAGATGCCCTCTAATGTGTGAGGTCAGAAGAGCATCTTATGGATGAAATACATTATGAATCTTCACCAACGTACCAAACAAGTGAGCCCAAGGACCAGAATTCGGAAGGTGCCATCTGCAAAATAACAAGTGTCTCATCGAGGAGGGCATACCCATGCTCAGAATGAAATAAAATCATGGCTACCAATCAAATACATTGTAGAGCCATGTCATATAACTATATAAAGTGTAGCCACGATCAATTTACAATGGATCTACATCTCGAAATAAAAAAGATATACATGTATAATATCCATATTCAAGAAGCGAATAAGGCCCGATGGCTAGAGATGAGGCCTTCAGAGCTCGAGCACCAGCTTCAAAATCTTCAAAACTCAGGTAGGAGTGTAATATGAGTGCACAAATTCACTACCCAAAGGCCTTCGATGGCTTGTCAGGAATGGACTAGAGGATTTGGATGACTAGGTTGAGGGCTTCATGGATTCCGAAAAAAGACTTGATTGGGCTTTCAGGATGATCGGGCATGAGGGTAAGAGACAATCTATAGAGGGGGCCTACTCAATCTTGATAATAAATTCCCTTGGACAATAGCATGACAAAATATGAGACTTGGACAACATGATATTTTGACATAAGTTCACGATGCAGGAGGCACCGAAAACTCTCCATATGTTTGGCAGAATAACCAAATGGAGGAGGACACAACTCTATGTAGTGAGAACAACTTCCTAAGGTCATGTTAAATACCAAGGCTTGATGAACAAACAAAAATATGTGCTTTGTCCAAGGGAGACTCATTGTGTTGCCAATAAAAAGAAAATACTGTTCCATTCCTCTTTTTGGGGTATATTTGATTTTTTTTGTCTTTTTCAATAATTTTGGAAATCTTGAGAAAGAATAAAAGAATTCTATGTTACAAATGAGGATCGAGTGTTGCAGAAATACTAGTTCCAAGAACACAGAACACATGGATTCTTAGGGAAAATGGACATATGAGGAAAAGGACACTCGAGAAAAATCCTCCATGGGCCAAAGGTGTCAAGACGCAGAGGCAAAGTGCTACAGGGATTGCGTATAAGGCATACTTCAAATGGTTCAGTTGAGAGAAACATGGAGCTGGTATAAGCCAAAGATGCAGGTATGCAAAAGTGATTAATAAGACACACAACGGTAACACCCTTCGATGTAATTTTAACAAGCCCAGAGAAGGTAATCTTGATGATTTTTCATATTTAAAGAGTCTGAAAAAGCATAAAAGGAGACTCCACGGGGGTACCTTTTTTGGACCGACTTTGAAGATAGTCTAGTCGGTTCAAAAAAGGGGTAAACTAGCATCGACCAGACGTTTATTCAAAACCATTTTAATTAGTGTGATAAAAACAAGATCACTCGACAATTTTTTCATTTTTAAGGAGTCTGAAAAAATATTAACTATGGACTCTGTCAGGAATGTTCTTCTGGACCATTTTAATGAGTGTGAAAGAATAAGGTCACTCAAAGATCTTTTCAATTTTAGGGAGTCTGAAAAGAGATTGACTATGGACTCCACGGGGGTTGAATTTTTGTAAATTTAGTCCCTCGGGCCCGAAAAAGGGTTAAAATTATACCTGAGAATACTCTTCTAGAGAACCGAATCTCCTAGAGTATACCTTTGTTCGTACAGTTGACCATCCGGACTGAAAAAGGGGTAAACTACCGTTGGACAGACATGCCTTCAAATTTTAGTTTAGCGAGCATGAAGGGCGACAAGATCGCTCAATAATGTCTTCATGTTTAGAGGGTCTAAAAAGGGCTTAAAAGAAGACCCGTGGGGGCTAAGACTCACGTATGAAACTGGTTCAGGTAGATCCTACTGCCAGGCTCAGACCAAGAGTCTCTTTGATAGTCAACTTGGGAAGTCTCCCAAAAGGGAAGAAAACACGAACCACAGTGTAAGTCCTCCCACAATATAGAAACTATAGTCATGGCTTCAAGGATAGCCTCATCTGAAGGCAATTCAAAATCCGAGAAATCACGCAAATGAGGGTCGCTAGTCCCAAAGGGTAAAGTAAACTGACCATATTCCATATGACGATGGAGGCTATGGATAGGACTGGCATAGTCTATCAATGAAGAATCACAAGCACAAGGGCTTGAGGATCTACAAACAACGAGATCAGACTCAAAAGGAGATTCAAGATCACTTGGAACTAGAGGGGGAAGCAAGGGATCCCATGCCCCCATTGGATAAACCAATGGATCAATTGCTGAGACTAAGTCTCAAGAGGGAAAACATAATTGCATAGGTTCCTACTCAGAGGCAATTGAAAACCGAGGATAAAATTCCACATAATTAATCCGTGGCGAGGTAGAGTCTACATGAACACTAGGAACATGTAAAGGGGTAGTCTGAAATAACATTTAATTAGGATGGTGATTATCAGATGCCAGCTAGTTGATAGTGACAATTCTTCCATTATGAAGGAAATGCATCACCCAGAAGAGTGTAGACACCACATTGTTCATGGCATATACATAATCACACTCGAGAAGCATATTGAAATCTAATGGGCCTTTCACCGCTATACCATCAAGAAGGAAAGTCTTCTCACCTATCGAGATAGGTAACTGAGGAAGAACCCCCAAATATTCACTAGAACATCTGTCAAAAGCCAACAGATCATGCGAAGTATACACAATCTTGGGAGATCCCAAGAATTTCCAAACCGAGGAGGATAAAATACTTATAGAGGATCCTTCATCCACAATACAATGATAAATGTTTGTTGAATTAACTTCAACCCTTATTTGAAAAGGTGCAGAAGAAGGAAGACGAGGCTCAACAAGATCATTCCAATCAAATGAAAGCATCCTAAGGCTTGGATCGGGTGTGATCAGAACGAGTAGAATGACCCCTTGTTATGAAATTATTGAACTGGAAACGCTAAAAACATAGTCGGTAGACACATCACTCCCCAAGAGAAGAGTGGGATTAGTCGAAGACTGCATCAACGTGATAATTTTGGTAGACTCAACACTCTTTAAGAGAAGAGTGGGATCAGCCGAAGACTGCGTCGGAGTGACCACTTTAGTAACCAAAGGTTGTATAGGATGCGAGACTAAATGGTCTAAAGGCACCTCACCCCTCAAAAGAGGAGTGGGATCAGCTGATGATTGCATCGACATGACCACTTTCTCATCCAATGGATGAATAGGCTGAGAGAATAAAAGGTCTAAAGGCACCTCACCCATCAAAAGAGGAGTGGGATCAGTCGATGACTGCATCAACGTAACCATTTTCTCAACCAATGGATGAATAGGCTAAGAGACTACAAGGTCTAAAGGAACCTCACCCCTCAAAAGAGGAGTGGGATCAACCAATGACTGCATCGGCATGACCACTTTCGCAACCAATGTCTGAATAGGCTAAGAGACTTGAGAAGACTTAGAATCATAAGAGCTTGTATATAGGGACCACAATCTTTGTACCTCTGGAATGCCAGGGCATAGATGAGTAAGGTGATCTCCCTTGCAAATATTACAAGGGAACTTAGGTTTACATCATATCCATCCATGTTTCTCAACAAAATCAATGCCCCTAGCATGACTAGTAGTGGTTGGTTTCACATCTCCAACATGACTTGAAGAGGTTGGTGATGGGTCGATAACACGACTCGCAGAGGCTACAGACCTATTACCAGTATGACTAGCGGGGACTGGACTTTTCCCCCCAGCATGACTTGCAGAGGGTGGGTTCTTTCCCCCAACATGACTTGCAGAAGCTGGGTGTTGGTCTTCATTGTGATTGGCAGAGGTTGTAAATCGATATCCAACATGACTCACAGAGGTTGGTTATTTCTTATTCCTATTCTTCCTCTTTCTATTTTGTTTAGACTTACGGTTACTAATAACTGTACTTTCACCAGAGGTGGGGGAAGGAGGAGGAGAAGACTTTATTGAAGAAGGAACATCAACATTATACCCATGAGATAAAACTCTTAACTGGGAAGTGTCAAGAGCATTTAGGACATTTGGAATGGTACCCAACCAAAACGGTAGTCCCACATTCAATCCAGGAATGTACAAAGTGGCCATGAAAGGGACACCAACGTTTCCCAAGAAAGGAAAAGCACAATAATCCCCTTGTGAAGGGCTTCCTTGGTTGGTATCATCAAGAAATTTAGCCTTGAATATCTTATGCATAGGTTCTCCCCTTATGGGATCGTTCAAATCCGTAAAAGTCTCACACACTAACTATGGTGAACCAGTGTTATCAAAACAATGCCTATAAAGAGGTAGCTCCACGTTCTAAAGCAGAAGATCGAAAAGTCCTCGCGACCGGAGGAGTGGGAAGTCTAACACCCTAGTTTAGAGACCCAAATCCATGACTGACTAAATCACTATGGAAAAGTAAGGAGCACAGAGCACACACTAAAATTTCCTAAAGGCAAATCAAACAAACGACTAACTAGTTGCAAGAACAATTACACCAACCAACACTAGAGAAACTTACCGGTGCAAGTGAAACTCGAATACGGAAGCACCCTCTGGGTATACTCTACAAATCATGGCCCGATGTCTTCCCTAGGTACCACAGTATACCCCCACAGTCACTTGTGTAAGTCCCTAAAGTAAAGGCAACTAGGTTTCCAGCTTGTGAACAACCACCAGGCGGGTACAGTCAACAGTCGCGTGGACTGCAATGAGCAGGGTATCAAGCCTGAAACCTATCAAGGGTATCGAAAGCATGTGTTTTGGAATATGAATGAGGACCTCAAACAAATTCGAGACCCATGAAGCTCCATGGTAAATGCGATCTACGGAAACCCAAGACAAGCCCTCTATATGTGTTCCTCCGCTACAATTGGTCAGTCTTTGGAGGGGTTATCTCTGCTACCTTTCCCCATGCGACCTCATGTTTAGCCCCTGTGTTAGAGGGGGGTCCCAGATAGTTTCCACGTTAGTGGACTTTAACACTCCCTAAATCCGACTCCAATGTTTGGTTTAATGGCCTTGAAGAGTTTCCTCTCCAACCTAATTCAAGGCCCTAACCCTAAACTAGTTGGTTGACCCTACAAACATAAAAGTCTAGTTATTTTTAATTAGTGTTCTTTTTAAGGCTTGATTTACTCAAAGGTGTGGTAGTGCAACTGATGTTGTTAAGACTTTTGCGAAAAATGAAAATGATAAGAACACTAGAAAAAAGGATTATCTTTCTTATTTTCTTTCGAAATGCTTTTAAAATTAGAAGAAAACAGAATGCTATGCTAATTTCTTTTTCTTTTTCAAATATCAATGCAAAGCAAATGCCAAGAAAGAAAGAGATCTAACAAACTAAGTTTTTTTTTTATATTTTCTTCCAATCAAAGAAGAAATAACAAAAAATTCTAAAAGAAACTGATGAATACACGATTCATAGCGCCCCCGGCCATAAGGGGGATTTTTTTTTCAAAATAAGTTAAAAAAAAAACTAGGAAACACAAGAAATATTTCGAGGAAAAAGAAAGTTATGCTAAAGTAAAACCTAGGCTACAGACTGCTATGATAGAGACCAGGGATAGATCAAGAAAACCCCTGAGAAGTGTGACTCCTAACAGGGAAGAGGATGACTGCCTCTTCTAAAAAAAGAAAATTCTCAACATGTACGCTATTGACAGTTCAACAACCAATGTATGTACACATGCTATGCAAGTCAGGGCGCATGTGCACATGTGCGTTCCCACTACTACAGGCCGTGTGCACCTCTGAAACTCCTCAAAAATTGAAAAACAAGTAATCAAGCACTAGAAGGGAATACTGGTATTGAGAACCAGTCTCCCTTGAAGACACATAAACTTACTTTGATAGAAAAAGATGCAAGAAAAATTTGTTAAAAAAAGGCTAATCTGAGGTTATACCTAAGCTAACTGCAACAACAAAAACCAGAACTAGATCCAGAAAACCCCTGAGAAGGATCACTTCTGACAGAGAAGAGGATGACTTCCTTTGTTAAAAAAAAATTCTGAACTCAGACACGCAACTAACACTTCATTAACCAACGTATGCACACAGGTTGTATGAAGGTAGGAAGTGTGTATACGCATGAAGGCCTTGTACATGCCATGTATACCTCTATGAATTCCCATAAAACAAAAGGTAGTCAAGCAAAGAAAGCAGGGAGTACTGATATGGAAGACCAAAATACCTCCTAGCTCAGACTCTTGCAGAAACTCGGAAAAAGGTAATAAAACCAATTTAAAACACCCAAAAAGTATCCCCTAAAACCCTAGAGATTTCCCCAGTATGGTAACCAATTCTATTGTGGGTGGGAAACACCTCCTACAGACTAGAATTAAGGGTTTTATCATGCATGCAGAAATGAACTAAAGTCTCTTACTTTTTACCAACATCCCAATCATAAACCCCATTATTCATATGCAAATACAAGGTTAAAGAGATCCAGTTATTGTACCTTAGATTATGTGTTTGATGTCAATCCATTTAACGCTTGGTCACTCCTTAACTGCAACTCTCCTCCCAATGTTGACCTGCATTCATAAAATACAAACAAAGAAATCCACATGCATATAATCTATAAACTAATGGGTTAGAGATTCTATCAAAATATAATCAAATTTAAATATTGACAATCTCATATGGCGGGACAGGAAAAGTACTTCTTTTATTAATCTCACAAGAATAACCTTACAATGGTGAGATCAGACACTTCTCCTCAAATCTGGTCCTAGGATCCTCTTCAAATGTGCTCCAACTACTTCTGTATATGCTCCTCTTTACACAATAGTTGCAAAATGTTGGGGCAAGGGGAATGCTAAATCGGGTATAGTTTCTTTGCTATGATATTCCTTCTTCAAATGGGACCCCTACCCCTTATTTTATAGGCTATAAAGGGATAGGTATTTGGTTGAGTGACTGGCTATGGGTGGTCAAACGGTTTAGTTAACTTACCCAAAACTATGTGTTGCATCTGCAAATTTCCATTTTTCATTCTTTTTAGGTATACGCGTCATGTAGTGGGTCAGCCAGCGTACACACGCGTGCAGTAGTGGAGCAGGGTGTGTATGCCTTCAAAAAGGGTGTTTTTTAAGAAGTTGTTAAGTAGTGTATTTGGAAAAGAAGGAAAATGAGATGGCCTGATGCCAGGTAAGCATGTCTAGTGCAATTTAGGGTTATAACAATTATCTTCAGCATTTGTGCTTGGAGCAGCTGAGGCTATTGTTCTGCTTCCTGATGGACCTGTTGTAGCTTCACTTGGAGCTGGTTAGTGCGGTTGGCGAGTTGCATCCATGATTATTGTAATATCTTGATCTATTGCTTTGTCTCACTTACATTTCTGGCCTCGGGTAGTTCAGGAGAAACCTTCTGAATCTTCAGCCAAGCATGAACAAGATTTTCCTGCACTTTTTCTAGTTTGCACTAGACTTGGATTTTATCATGTGCCTCTTGAATTTTGTATGTGTGTGTCACAAATTGTTCTTTCCTTGCGATCTTAGTTGATCTCTCGAACTCCTGGAGTCGTTTCTCCAACTGGTTTGTGGATGCCCTGATTAAACCAAATAGTTGGGGTGCTGGCTAGTGTGTCATGTCGGTAGATGAAGGGGGTACTTCGGTAGGTGCTCGTGTCTGTAGTGGAAGTCCACTAGACGTTGAATGGTCTGAGCGAGTGTCTACCTCTTCCTCTATTGGTGGAATTGGTGCGATTCTCATCCTTAGATATGCTTGCAGAAGAGTTAGAACCTATGTTCTGGATATGCAGAGTTGCATCAATTCCACACATTGTTGGGGGTTCTGGATAACTTGTTCCATTTGTGCTCGCATGGCTGTCAGATCCTACTTAGTTGTCGCTTCTAGTCCATTGTGCACATCTGGTTTCTATGGCTCCTTTGGTCCTTATTCTTGGTGTGCCATGATTTATTGGGCACCCTCACCCTTGGCTGGTGAGGTGACTTGCTGGTTTCTATCGGGTTCCTGCTCCTCTCTGCTTAGGGAATCTTCTTCTTGTTCTGAAGACTCAAGTTATTGTTCCTTGGTGTTTGGATTCAGAACATCCAACATTGTACTCAGCTCGGGGGATTTGGTTTTGGGACCAAAAATTTATGGTTCTGGCTTGGTTAATTCTCTGGTTATTTGTGGGGGTCGTTGCTCCACTATTTCTGGTGGATCGAGTTGCATTGGCTCTAAGGTTGTGGTCTGGTGTGGAGTGGTTGTGAGGAGGTTTGGTAGTTGGAGTGGTGGAGGGTGCTCAATAATGAATGTGGATGTAAATGTTTCAAGGTCTGGGTCATCTTGAATGTCAATGATAGTGGTGTCTTGGGTCATGGCGCAGGTCCGGGGAGCGACAGATGCAAGGGGTTGTGGGTTTAGGGGTTTTTTCGGTGAGAGCCTAGTTTTGGGCCTCTTTATCATTGGTTCGGTACCAAGCACACCGCCCAAGATATGGTTAACTTGCGCACCTGACAACATAGCATTGTCTGGTAGTTGTCCGGGGGGCATTCTTTTCCTCCGCTCCAGCTGCGATATCTCTTCTTCCTCCTCAGAGTCTGTTTGTGTCGGAGAATTTGGATTCTTATGCTCGGGGCCTGAACTCGGTCCCTCTCCTATTTCCTTGTTTTTTTTCTTGAGCATTTACGTAGATAGAATGTAATGCATCCCTGATTTATGCGGGCCATGCTTAACTCATGGCCATGACATGACTTCCTTATCGAAAGCTTCCTCATCGAAATAGAACGGTAGCATCGATGTGTAGAAATGTTCTCGGTTGGCATGTGTCGGCCAAACGAATGTGTTATGTTGATTCATGTTGAAGACGATATTCCTCGTGTTGTAATTGAGGATCTCCTACGAGATGCGCAGCCTCTATGTTGTGTCTATCATAGCATTATACCATTTGGAAAAGGTTGCATTGTTGAGTGTTATGTTCTCCAAGTCTAATCTGGACTGCCATAGCTCAAACATCTTCGCCATGTGCCCCTTATTGTATTGTTGGTTGTCAACCCATGGGTGGCCTCCATTTGAGCATTGTGAATGCCACAAGTAGATATCCATAGGTGAAGGTTCCTCCCTTCTCCTGTGCTTCCTCACAAGCTACTAGTAGTTCCTCTAGCAAGAAACTACACCAATTGAACACTGCTCCTTGTGCACAAAAGTTAGCAACTGATAGCGCATTTAGAGTGAATTCTCCACTATAGTACAACCTCATAAACTTGCTGGCTATGATGTAGTAGCCAATCCGGACCGTTTCAGGTAGTATTGGTTCAATGGTTGTTGTGCATCCTCCTCTCTTTGTGTTAAACTTCTCATATAGGCTAGGCTCACCTTTGTTTTTCCCGTGCTTGTCGGGGCTTTGAAATCCCTTCGACACATTATCTCCTTGGGAGGATAGTCTAGTAAGATGTTGGATATCTTGTGCATGGATTGGATACAACTTATCCAACCATAGACTTCTATCATGCACTCTACTTTTCAGAAATTTTGTGCAACGTGCCATCTCACCTGTGGTACCAAAGACTGGTAAGTCTCTCAGGTTCATGATGGTTGAGTTAAATAGGTTGATGAACCCTTATTTTGGTACAAATTGTATGTCCTCGGCTCCATCTGGAACCATCTCCCAAAATACATATATGTTCATATGTGGTAATAAGGCTGAATCCGTGAGATCAAGGTCAAGAACCTTGACTTGCTCTATCTTCCCTTTGAGATCGCCCACGATTTTTACCCGAGGGTTGCAAGGCTCATCTCGTACCACTTATTTAGACATGGCACCTCAACTTTTTGTGCCTCTTAACATTCACACTTCTGTAACAGGTAAGGGCTAGGGTTACGTCTACATCTTTTACAATGGGCCCAACTGGTTCACACTGCTGAGTTCAGAAATGGACATTCTCGTTTTAGAAACAATACATTCTCTGTTGAGTTCTGAGAGCCTTATACTTGGCTTAGCAGGTTAGTTTTATTAGTAACTTATAATCATCATGATCGTATGGACGCAATCCGGGTGTGAGTTTTCCGTCGGGACAGTTTAATCAAGGTAAATCCTATTGGGCGATCTTGGTATTTACTTATTTGAGTGGAATAGGGACATGGATGAATTGAGACCTTTTTGTTTGATGGGTGGGTGTCCCAGCACAAAATTTGATTTCATCTTGGCATAATGTGGCTTTATGGCTTAACGATGTCAGACAGGGTACCAAAGTAGCATTAAAGGTTGTGACTAGACTGGGTTTGCATGGCCTATAACTCAGATTGGATTTGGATTCATGGTGCTTATGACCACAAAGGTTGTAGTCGTCATCCTTAATGACTGCCATTAATGGGCTTTCTCATGCTTCAGGTCTTGTACTTCAGAGTCATCATTTCTGTATCAACCAACACTTAAAAAAAACAAATGAACTATGCATTATGGCGTGACACTGTATACATGGACATTATTGACTAAATTTACAAAATTTCATAAAGAAAATGAAACTCAAATATAACTAGTGTACAAGCTCTGTCGGATTGGAGTGAATGTCCTTCTTTCTCAATTTTGAAGTAGGTAGGGTTTCAGGAGAGCACCAGTCACCCATCCCGGTCATAGCACGCCATCCAGTTGTGTGAGTTAGACTGCTCCTATGGGTCAGAACTCCGCAACTGTGAAGGGTCCCAACTAGTGCATACACAACTTGCCAGGATTCTTCTTGTATCTATTGTCGTAGTGTAACACCTTGTCCCCTTGTGTAAATACCTTTCTCTTAATGTGTCGATCGTGCCAATATTTTTTCTGGCCTTTTCCATGGACTGATGGAAGTCTGCTATAAATTTGGTTTCCTTGAGTTATTGTATCTTTGCAAGTCTCTGTGTTACTGATTCTTCATCTATCATATGTGTGGCTCATGCAATGTACAGAGTTGGAGTGATGAAATTTGTAGGAACCACTGCATCTCTCCCATAAACTAGCTGGAATGATGTGTATCTGTGGAGTTTCTTTGTGGTTGTCCTGTAGGCCCATAGTATCACTGGAACTCTATCATCCCAGTCCTCTTAGTTTGTGCAAGAGACCTTTGTTAGTCCCCTTTCCAGGATTTTGTTGAAGGCTTCGACTGTTCCATTGGCCTATGGGTGGTATGGATTGCTCTTGTGATGTTGAACCATAAATTCTATTGTAAGTGTTGCTATAGTGCTGCTAATGAAATGAGTTCCCTACTCACTGGTTAGGCTCTTGGGACATCCAAATCGAGTAATGATGTTTTCAAAAATGAACTTGGCAGTAGTACATGTCGAACAGTCCTATACCGCTGCTGCTTCTGCCCAACGGGTAAGGTAGTCAGTTGCGGTAATGATGTATCTAGCCTTTGAATTTTTGGTTGTGGGTTTGATTGGTCTGATGAAGTCAACTAACCATTTCTTAAATTCCTGTAGAGCTCTAACTGGTTGTAATGGTAGTTCATCTCGACATGACAGCTTGCCTACCTATTAACAAACATCACATGATCCAGCATATACTTTTTCATCCCTGAAAAGTGTTTCCCACCAAAGTCCTCCCTATATAACTTTCTGTGTCATGGCCTTTCCTTCGACATGGCCTCCTGTAATTCCACTATGGAATTCCCAGAGTATGTCCTGCCTTTTGTGATCCAAGACACATCGTCTGAGAATGTTGTCTAGTCCTAGTTTGTACAATTGTCCAGTGATCAACTGGTAATCTGCTTCTCTAAGAACCATATGGTGTTTTTGGGTTGCGGAATATGTTTCAGGACAGGCCCCTGTACTGAGAAAGATTCCTATGTCCTCCAAATATTCTGGTATGGACTCGATCCTGAACAAATCTGCATCTGGGAGTTGGTCATCCACTACTCCGCCACTTTCTCCTAACTCCAGTCTTGATAGATGGTCGGGTTTGACATTGCATCGTCTTGTCTTGATGATGAATTCAAAGGAAAATTCTTGAAATAACAACAACCATCTACAAATTCTCCCTTCTAACACAGGTTTGTTAACTAGGTATTTCCATGTAGAATGGTCAGTAAAGAATTTGAAATGAGACCCTAATAGATAGTGTTTGAATTTCTATAAAGCATAGATCATTGCTAAGCCTTCTTTTTCTATCTTTGTATAATTGTGCTCCTCTTGCGACAACTTCCTACTCTCAAAGTAGATGGGATGATCCATAGATCCATCTCTGGGTTGCTTTAGGATATCTCCTAAGGCAATTCCTGAAGCATCTACATGTACATGAAATTACTTCTCCCAGTTTTGGAATATCAGAATTGGTGTTGTAATGAGTTTCTCCTTAAGTGTCTCAAATGCTTTGTCACATTCAGGAGTCCATTAGAATGTTTCATCCTTTTTCAGGAGGTTTTCCAGAGGTGCAGTAATGTTGGCATATCTTCAAATTAATATGCGGTAGTAACCTATGTGTCCTAATGTGGAGTGCAACTATTTATCACTTGTAGGTGGTGTCATATTCATAATGACTGCAATTTTGGTTGGTTATACCAATACTCCTTCTCGACAGACTATGTGGTCCAATAGATTTCCATGTGGCACGCAGAAGATGCACTTTGCGAGATTTAATGAGATTTGCAATTCTATGCATCTATCAAACATCAACCTTAGCAGTGTTACATGTTCCTTAATAAGGATATATATTGTCCAATCATCCATATAGACTTCTATAAATTTTTGAATGAACTCTCTAAAGGCTGCTATCACAATCCTAGAGAAAACTGTAGGGGCATTTTTTAACCCAAACGGAATTACATTGTATGGAAAATATCCCCATTATGTAATGAAGGTAGTTTTTCTTTTGTCTTCTTCAGCAATCATGACTTGATGGTATCTTAAAAAACCGTCTGTAAATGAGTATGCTTCCATCCCTGCAACCTGTTCTAGCACCTCTTCAATAAAGGGTGTTGGGAAAGGGTCGTGCACACACGCAGAGTTGAGGATTCTATAGTCTACACAGACTCTAATATCCTCAGTGTCTTTCTTACTTTGGATGACTATCGGGCTAACCCACTGTGCTTCATATACTGCGAAAATGAGACCTGCTTCCAACATCTTATCAATCTCCTTCTTAAATTTCTCTTTTACTCTTGGGTTAAGATGGTAGGGCCTATGTCTGATGGGCTTAGATCCTGGTTTTAAATCAATCTTCATTTCTCCCATGACTCATTTGATCCCTTTTAATTCTGAAAAGGTCTTTAGGAACAAATCCTCATATTCCCACAGTAAACTCTATATTTCCTGACTGGTTTTCTCATCCTAATAGTCTCCTATCATAACTAGCTTGGGTTGCTCTGTAGTCCCTATATTGAGTCTGTGCAGTTTCAATGGGTGGTTGTAGGAACTATCAATTTGGCTGGGTATGGTGTTTTGGATTTCTTGGTTCCCCTATGCCTCTTTGATGGCTAGGTTTCTCAGTCCTTCTAATTCATCTAGGCTTTATGAATCTTTGCTAATCTGATAGCATTCTATAGGATTTTCAGTCAAGGGTAAGTGGAGTTTAGTATGAAGTTCTTGGGTATGCTTGGGACACACTACAAAATTTGGTCTTCTATCACTATTGGTTGTAAACATAATTTATTTAATCTTTTGTAGGGCTAGCTCAAGCTCAGGGTACTTACTTGAGAATGAGAATTCTTTGCAAAATTTAGCTGCTAGTGTTTGCCAGTCGTTGGTCTGTCTTCTAGTTTCTTCATGTATCAACCAAGCTTTTGGGATTGGGCCTAGAGAATGGGGAAATACCTGAACCCAGAAGTGAGAGGATATCTCTACATCATGCCACTGTGTCACACACTATTCAATGTGTATTCTAGGATCATCTTCTCCGTTGAACAATTGCGCAACTTGGAAATTCATCTGCATTTATGATTCCAGTTGCTCCTTATTCTCGAACCTATATTTGAGAGATTGCATCACTTCATCCCAAGTTCTGAGTATGAATTTATGAGTGGCCCACCATATGGTGGGGTTGTTTTGAAAATATATATCTAGTACCAAAATTCTTTTATCTTCTCTCACATTCTCTTCCATGTTCTGCAAAAAGTTGTCTAGGTTTGAGGTGCCAACATATACTAGGTGTTCTCTAACTTTGGTCCCAACCCATCTGGTCATTCTGATAGTCGCGCATATTATTGAGAATGTTTCATGTCATCTTTATTTTTAAATATCAAAATCCAGTTCTGAATCCTCGCTTGCTGACTATATGCTTCTCCAACTTACTGATCCATCCACGATGGGGTTTATATAGTCATTTCTTGTCCCAGTTCTTATGGTGTATAGCTGGTCTAGGTCTTCTGCTTCCATATTATTATCTGTTGGTTCTGTGCATCTGGGTCCTACATATGGATCCAAAGGTTGAACTACCTTGATTCACTTAGCTTCAAAAGTCATGGTGTATTTCATTAGGTCGATCACTGCATAGTTGTCTTAGGCCCAATCGATGCCAAGTAGCACAGGGTAGGGGTTATTGTCTCCCATGATCTCAATGACTTCAAGTTTCGCCACTGTTTTTACTCCTGCTACATTGATTTCCACGTTCTCTAGTCTTCCTATGGGAAAGATACAGTATTGGTTTTCCATTCTCAACCGAATTGGGGAATATGCCAGTCTTTGTTTTCCTAAGGCTTCCCAAGTCTTCTTGGGCAGAATGTTCACATATGACCCTAGGTCCAACATGACATCCTTAATTTCAAATTCATCTAACTGGGCTACCAGTTAGAATTTTTTTTTGGTTCTTACTTTTCTTCATTGCATTCTCTGGGTACTCTTCTTGGGAAGATTAGCCCTTATCCTTGCTTTTGAGGTTTCTTCATTCCTTAAGACTAGGTATAGCACATTGCACAACTTTTCTGTGAGTTGGTCATTCCCTAGAATGACGAAGAACAATTGAAACCAAAGATCAACTGCGTTCTAGGGTTTCTCAGAGTGTCTTGATATGGATACAAGGTTTCTAGGTGTAGGGGGTGAAGCAGGGACTTGCGCCATCTTAGGGTAAACATTCAATTGGGGGGGTTCTCTTGAATTTCATGACTAGGAATGTTCTGGAATACTTCTATGACATATTTAAATAACAATTTTTTCTTTAGGGGGTCATACCTATCTCCCTTAGGTGATGCTTTCTAGATTTGAGGTAGAGTATTGGCATTAGCTCCTATCTTTTCTCCTCCTTGGGTAACGATATTAAGACTGGGCACTTGTCTCCTAGAAATCATTTTGATCTCTGAAATGATAAGGTTAGTTCCTCTTTGTCATAATCTGTCTTCCCATTTTGCAATTAACTCTGGACAGTCTTTAGTTGCGTGTCTGTTGGTCCTCCAGTGAGATCACCATGGGAATCTTGGGTGAGGACAATATTTGGCTAAGTGACCTTGTTCATCATAATTATAACATCTACTTTGTCCTTGTCCCCCAGTTCTTCCTCCTCTGAAATCTCCTCCAGCTCCTCCTCCTCGACCTTGTCCTAGCCCCTAAGGGTTTTCATTCACCCTAGATGTTGTTTGGTATAATCTATCTGCAAGTGCATCCAACGCTTGAGATTGATTGGTAGTATGTGTAGTGGAGGCACATAACTCAAAGTGTATTGTGTTTAGAATTTTTGAATACTTCTGCATGATGGGGCACCGTCTTGGCCCATGCCCGTGGATTCTACAGATCTCGCAATATTCCATTGTCGGTACTTCTTGGCCTCCTGGGAAAGCATGATATGGGGGGGGTGTGATGGAATGACAAATTCATCGATACTTGCGCAACTCCTCCCACAGGTCCTGGTGGGGTTACCATCAAATTCTGAGGAGGTCCTAGTCCCCTCGTTTGTGGACATCCATTCGCCAAGTGACCTTCTGTATAACATCCTGTGCACCAAACCTGTGGCTGTCCTGGTCTGGGTATTGTCAACTCCTAAATATTTTATGTTAGTGTTGAGATATTCCCTTGTAGTTGCGCCAGATTCTCATCTACTAGGGGTCGAGTTACTCTTAAACTCCCAGGGTATCCCGCCATGGCTTCAATCTTCATTGATTGTTCCAAGGAATCTGTTAATGTGGCTATCTGCTATTGCGTTAGCGGAATCTGAGTCAGAGGAAACAACCCCTGAATGTACCACTCCCTTTGATGTTATTCATGTATTGGATGTTCCAACCTTCCTATGGCATCTTTAACTTCTGGTTGTACTCCCAGGACAATTCACCTTCTCTCTACTAGATCTCCCACAACTAGGATAGAGCCTCTTGTTCTGACTGAGGTAGTTTGAATTCTGCTATGAACCTCGTCCGTACCTGGCTAAGTGTAAATGCTTGACCTTGCATCCTTGGAACTCCTGGTTCAATGGTCTTTATGTACCACTTGAGAGAACGAACTCTTAAGCTAGTCTGGAACTTGACCAACTTATTTGCATCTGAATTCCATCTGGATCTCCAGATGGTTTAGCACAAGAACAAGTGCTTCTCAACATCTTCATCTCCCTTGCCCCAAAATTTTGGGTATCCGACAATCGAGCCTCCCGCGTGGCTGGCCATTTCCGATCCTGTTGTTCATAACAATATGAACCCTAACGGTCCTACTTGGGATCTACTAGGGGATCCCAATATCCTCCCTGTACTCACGCTTCCTAGTTGTGTCTGATTAGCTAATTGTACTAGAACGGAACTAGCATGAGAAGGTAGTATCGAACTTACCATTTGTATCAAAGGCACTCCACTGGCTTCGAGGCGGTTTTCTTTGATCTAGGGGGTCTCGTTAGCTTCCACTAGGATGATTGCTTCGATCGGATTCCTGATCTATCCTGTTATCAGGGCTGAACCTTCTCTTTCTCCTCTAAGATTCATGTTGGCTTCCTCCTCTCTTTCCTCTATGCTTTCTCCTTCTCGTACTATTTCTTGGGGGATTATTTCTCTCTCCGCTTCTCTCTTGTTCAATCTTTGAATGGCCAGTCATTCTTGTCTTCTCATATTCTACAGTTCTTCCATCTATCTTTCCTCTGCTTCTCCCGCTCCGCCTTCTTTCCTCAACTTTTCGGACTATCTTATTGCTTTCTTGATCTTTCCATGCCACCACTTCTCAACTATGATGGCTCTCTTCAATTCTCGCTCATCTCTCGAGTCCCTTTATTGTTGTTTCTCCCCCATTTTTCAAAGAACCCTCCCCTCTCTCATGCCATGACTCTCATCCCATCTTGCCCTACCCCAAGCGAGTTACGCTGCCATCTCGGTCTGGGACATAATCAACATCCCTTCCTCCATCAAGAAAACCTTAATCCAAAGAAGGATTTCTCTCAACAATCTTCCCCTTGCACCTTTCTTGAAACTTTCCTCCACCCATGAGAAGGACTGGTGGTTCTCAGCTGCAAATTCAATTATGTATCCCTCTAGCACGGTGCTAACCCAGAAATCCACAGCTCATGTAACTGGGCAATCCAACCTTTGGAGTGTTGCTAAATTTTCAGTATCCCATGCATAGATATTCTTGGTTCATCCTTGGAACTCTGGAGCTTCTTGGAGCCTCTTTATCTAGTGAAAAAATTCTTCTAGGAATTTAACCCAGAAAATCTCATACTGGTCGCTTGATATTTCTGAGTAAAAGATTTTTTCATGAGTGTTTTCCACTGATTTTATCCTTAGTTATGCTTCTTTCCTTATAAAGGCATAACAAATCATTTCCCACCATTGAATAACACCAGATCTATGGATCGACGACAACATTCTCCCTACAAGTTCCATTTTTACACAGGTCTCGACAACTGAACCATTTTGTTGGCGTGAATTTGATCAGACCAGGGACCTTCTTCGGTTACCAACAAAAGGTACTATGTAGTCTAGAGCGTTGGCATTTTCATATCCTCTGAAGAGAAGAAGTCTCACCCGAAGCGTTGTTGATACAGATAGATAGGGAAGGGTAGGGAGAAGACTAAAGGGGATCCATAGAGCAGTCAGAACTCATTCATGTTCTTGCGCAAAAGACATTATTAGATCTAGAACATCTAAATGCAAGAGTTGAACCTACTCACAATGCGAGCAACCATATAAACATTGAACCATTAAGTAAAACTCATAAGTCATAAAGAGACACTGTAATGCATAATTAACATACAAAGACACATCATATTTTGAAATTTAGTCTTGCTTCCTATTATCCCCAGGATCTTTCCTTCATTACAGACTCAGAGTTACAAGAAAGGCTCAGTATAGACTCTCAGCTATGAACTCATATCTCAGAGCTCTAGCTCTCGAACTGATAGTTCTAATTCATTACAGACTCATCATTTTCTTCTCTTTACCTACAATAAGAACCAACAATGATCCCAAAACTTGGGCAACTCTAATCAGCATGAATCAACTTAACCCTAATCAACCAACGATGAATTGAGGCATCAACTAATGAGTATTTCTGCCAATGAAAGAAAAAACCATTTTACAATTATATTCATCCCTATATATAGTTAGATTTTGTGTTCCTTTTCAGCTTGCATGCTCTCTTGTTTTGTTGCAACCGTCTATTTCTTAGCTGGCATTGTGCTGGATTTCACAACTGCTCTCTGTTACTCTTTCTCCCAGCCTCTGATGAAGTTTGTGAAACTCGTGCTTAGCCAAAACTTGCACAATTATTTCCCAAAAATGAAGATCCCAACATTGATCCAAATGGATATCAGTGGCAACCCACCTATTCCAACTGGCTCATTTTGTCAGTTTCTCAGTTTGTCATTTTTTTCCTAGTTTTTGGGTCTTGAACTTTTAGGGTCGTTTTGAGGCCCTAAACAACATTTTTATGGATCACAAAATTTAAACTATTGACAAAGTTAGAATTTGATGACATAATGTGTAGTCCTCAGATATACCTTTCCAATGGGATATCGTGCATGTTGGCACAAGTGCAGACGTAGGGTTCAACTCTTCAACAATGCACCAATAAAACCCTAACTATCGGCCCTTTCGGAAACACCTGTGAAGCAGATGAAGTCTCACCCGAGGTAGAGGCAAGGGGGATTGCAGGACTCAAGTGTCTACAACCAGGATGGGACACAGATCTATGATTACAACACTTAACAAAGCACTTAGCCAACAATATGCATTAGGTTGTGATTCTCATTCACATCGCATATCAATCCTTATTACAGATCAACAAAGTAACAATCAAGATTAAGCCCTTAAAACCTCTTAGCACATAGAATTAGCTCAGATCTAGCATTCATTTACACCATTAAGCACTAAGCTACAACATCAGATGCATTCATTATATATAATAACATTTGCACTTAGAAAATAACCACATAAAAAACATCGCACAAAGCACATCAAGACACAGGATATACGTGGTTCACCCCAGTGTGGGGCTACATCCACCAACTTATTATTCTTCTTTATTAGTCATCGATCTTATTAAATTCATTTGCTTCTATGAAAAAATCCACAAAGCCCAACTTCGCAATGGATAGGTGATCTACGCACAACACACTAGATCCGCCTTCCCCAAAATCAGGTCAAGGCACAGAGGCAACTCCTCAATAGCACAGAGCACTTACATACAACATTTGTGCACAAAGAAACTTACAAAACACTTGCACTTATCTCTGCAAGACCTTAACACATTATTGCGCAAAGCTAACCATATCTACTTCTTACATCGCTTAGCTACTTATTTATATCATTTCAAAAAGGCCTACTCATGGGTAAACCCATGGGTCGACATCCCTTAACCCATTACATAAACCCTAAAAACCTTTTATGGGTCCACAAGCCCGCAAAATGAGTGATATCTCGCGATCTTTGCTCCACCTAGGCACTATATCTTCGACCAGCTTGTCGAAGTGCCAAAAATGGTCAAACATGACCAATGTTTCCTCAAAACTTGGTTAAGGGCCAACAAGCCCCCAACACTCACCTGTGACTTTTCCCAAGTCACTCAGATCTGGGCAGTGTTGCTTCAAAGGCCTTGAGCTTAGCTCTAGTTTCCTAGGTTTGGTTCTTCACCAACGATTCCCACTCGGCGAACTCCTGAATCACCTGCTCTGTAGTAGGCCTTTCCAGGCGTTGTTCTACTATTGTGACCATCTGGTCCAACTATGAGCCTTGTTTTTCAATCTCTTCAAAAAGAGTGCAAGCTTCATCCTACACCGGCTGGAGTCTCTGTGTCACCTCCATGACTTTGCTCTGGATGGCAGTAATCTACTGATGGACTGTGCATTGCTCCTGTGATCGCTTCATTTTCTCAACTGCAGTAAGCAACTTCATTTGTGCTTGCATGGTGGATGCCTGCTTCTTTGCCTCTTATAGTTGTGCTTATAGTTTCTTCACCTCTAGATATTCTACAAGGTGCTCATAGATCTACGCACTCCGATCACTCATTTTCTTACATTCTGAGGCAACTTCCCTGATTATTTCTACTGCACTCTTGGTAGTTTCTTCCCTTTGATCATGCACTTCTTGTAGAGTGCTCGACACTTCTTGGATCTCTAGATCCATTAATCTTGCTTGAAGTAGTTGAATGGCCTCAACGAGCTTCCCCACTTGTATCTCAGATAACTCTTCTTCCTCCTGTGCCAAGCCCGACATATAGCAAAGTGATTTAGTCACTTCCTATTTGACTGTAGTCTTCTCTGTGAGCATATGGTCTTTTTCTTTCTTCATCCTCACTTTATCCTCCTTGAACATCACTTGAATTTCATCTTTCTCCTTCTGCACAACTCGAAATTTCTCTAGGACCTCCTCCTTTTCTTTCTTCAAGACCTTTGTGGCCTGCTCCTTTTCTTCTTGGAATTGACAAAGTCGAGCCTCTTTTGAATCTTCTAGACTTCGTAATTAGGTGGGCTCATCCCCCAATTCTGCAATTTTCGATGATGAAGGTGTAGTCGATACTGCGTGGCTTGAATGAATAGCTTGTTGTATGTCTTTCAGCTCCTTCTCAATTCTTTCATATAGCGTCTCCTGCTTCACTTCATTTCTTTGCAAGATATCCTCTAAGGCATCCTCTACAGCTACGATGATGAGATCAACATCGTCCACTGTGAGCACATTATTTGATTGAGACTTATTGGCTTGGGTCTTCTTTCTTGTTGAGGGTTTATGCGGAGAAACCTTCCTTTTATTTGATGTTTCAACCACTGTAAGGGAATCCTTGGGCAGTGTAACTTCACCTTTGTCTTGCTTTTTTTATTCTTCCCCTCCTTCTTCTTGGTTCACCTCATATCCTCTTCCTTTCACGGGTGATTCGGGCCTAATTTCCTTTTATGCATTGTCCTCCTCATCAGTTTATATGTTCTGCACTTCCTCCTTTTTCTTCTTTTTCTTTGTGCTAGTTTGTCCATCATGCTCGACTCGGGTGACCAATGGACTTTTGATGATGTTGAGGTCAGATATTTCTACCTCTTCCATTGGTACACGGAATTATGCTAGCCATTATTTTGTTATCTCCTCCATATATTCATCGGTCAGCTTATAATAGGACTGAAAATCCTCCTTACTTTCATCCCCATGCGCAGTGATGTATATAAAGTGCCGATTTGCGTGGAAATTCACTAGCATCCTGTAGTGGTGCAGTGTATTTTGGGTCATTCATGGAAATGACTCAATGGCGTGCTTCAACTATAGGTAGTAAGCATGGAACACCGCGTTCGATTTCCATATCTTCTCCATATCATTCATGTACCACAAGGTGAAGAACCTCACGACCAACGACTCTGATGGTTCAACTTCCACGAAGGCGGCTCCTTCCGGCATTTTCCAGGTGACAAATGTGATCAATACCAATAGCCAACTAAAATGAAACACATATACCTGATCTTGTGCTTCGCGACAGTCCTTCTCCAACTCATTGATGAGGTAACTCACCCAGTTCATTTACATTCCTTCTACACACTTCCCTGTGAGGTCTACTACAAATCCAATGACCTCTGTCGGATGGTTATTTATGATGAGATTACCCGCTATAAGCTGACAATATAGGTGCACTATGCCATCCTGGATGGAGGCTACCTTGTAGCCTCACTTTCCCTTTTTTACATCGCCATAATATCCCTTTTTGCATTGTGCCAGGGAGCGATCAAAAGTCTTCCCTGGGTAGAATTGTTGAGGGTTCGGTCCCTACATGCTGAGTCCTGTAATGAGATGGATCAACATCAGATCCATCGTCACACGCCTGTCAAGCCACAGATACCCTCCATAGTAACAAGACAGGAGGATTTTAACGCAAGCGTTAACCTCCTGATGTCGGCCAAAGTGAGTAATCTTCATTACATTCAGTATCGTTGACTGTGCGATCTCCTTTATCCATGACTGGGAGACTATGCGTAGCTTCTTCCCAGTCGTCTTCATCAAATATAGATGCGGTGCGAAGATCGCATACTTCTTTTGGTCTCCGAGGTTTAATTCAATGTTCTTTAGAGCTGGGATATGTCCTAACTTGGGTCCAACTACGTGTATCCCATTCAAAATGTACACAGTGATCAATGTGTACTCAAATTCACATGGGATACTATCATGGTTAACCACGCCAGCCAAAGGTGATATGTATTTAGGCAATACCGATGGGATATGCTTCGTGTTAGCCAGATCATCTAGGTGTTTTCTTCACTTCCCAATAATGAAACCAGAACGTCATCCAGTTGAGGGGGATGCTTACAATCCTCCGGTCGATGATGCCTGTATTCCTACAAACATGACTCTCTCAGCCATGAGGTATATAAGAATCTCCTCCACAAAATTATCTAATGTGCTACGTTTGCCCGACATGCACACTTGTAATCAAATAACTCGGGTAGGAGAAAAAACAAGTGAAGTAATCAGACGGATGGCAAGGTCTAGAAAGGACAATGCAATACAATGGATTCTCTATTAGCTCGGATAATCACAGTTTGCAAAAAGTGGTCCCGGTGTAATGTCCGACGGGTTAAATAAGAAAGTGTCATAATGGATTCCTCCAATGAGTAGGGATGCCTCAATCAATACAAATATGTCCATTATGGTGCAGTCCCAATGGTCAAATGACGGTATTTTAGTCAATAATTGTGTTTCTAGCCATTCTGGAGTGTTATTCTAGCAGTCGGGGTGCCTCCAATAATCATATAGCTTCGTCGTGGCGAAGTCCCATTCTGCATGGTTCTGCTATTCTAATGAGGTTCAACTTCTACAGATCTTCCTCCTACGAAGTATTTTCTGGAACTTCCCATAGTTTTGCTAAATTGGATTTCTTCTTATTGAGCGTCCTTTCTTTCTTTCCTGTGATTTGAGTCTCTGGATTCCTGTTTCCATTCTTATTCTTATCTTCTCCTAGTAAAGTAACTTTGCACTGCTGATGTGCTCTTACAGATTCTGCGGTTAATGTTCCATCTTTTTCTATTTACGAGGTGGCTATACTTCTTTCTTGCATGGACATGTTATTTAAGTCTTCCTATGTTCTTTCAACTTCAACAGCTAATTCTCTAGCCCTCTGTTGCTTTGACTAATCCTCTTGTTCTTTTATTAGTCATGTTATACTTCTGTCTATGAAGTCGCTTAATTCTTGATTTTTCTGTTTTGTAGCTTCCTCCTCTCCTTTCGTTTTGATATGATCTTTCTCCATCCAAATCTTTCCTAATAAAAGTGGGAATGAGGCAATGCACTCAACAAATTTGATAACTTTGAAGTCTTCTTCTGTCGATGTTTCATGAGAAATCATAGGTATGTTAGTAACTCTTCCACACAGGGTTATCATATTTCCTTTAAACAAGCCTATCCTTCCCAATGAAGGTATCATAGCAGGATTTCCCAGAATTTCCCAAGTTCTTTCTGGCATAATATTCACGTGTGTTTCTTCATCCAATACACAATCTATGTCGAAGTCTTCTATCCTTGTAACTATGCACTATTTTTATTTTAGGATCTCCAGTAAACCAATGTCTCTATGATCATCCATTACTTCTTTTAACATGGTTTGAGATTTCTCTTATTCTTTCTCTTTCTGGTTTTCTAACATATCCTTAGTCTCTTGACCTCTTTATGGTTTTCTTGTCTCATGTTCATCTTTTCAACTTTAGAAATCATCCTGGGATAATCCTCAACCTCATGACTAATAGATTTACAACAAAGACAAAAAGGACCTATATCAGGGCATTCCTTTGCAAGGTGTCTTGAACTTCTGCAATTATAACACAGTGTCAATCCTATCTTTCTTTTAAATAAGTTCCAGCCTCTCCTATACTGCGCATTGGGATCACAGTGCTGGACCTGCAATGTGCAAAAATTCTTTATAGGTTCCTCCATCCACTTATTAGTCCAAAAATTCTTTCTATGCATAAGAATAACATCTTTTTCTCTATTTCTATCAAATTTAATCAGATCAACTCTGTCTTCTAACTGTGCCCTAGTTTTCATACTAGGACAAAATCTATAAGGCATACCTAGATTCATATTTTGAAAACAAATATTTCCACTTATCTTACCTTTACCAGATCACAAAGCTTTAAGATCTTACCTCTTTTCTTCAGATCCTGATTTCTTTTTTAGTACAGAGCTTCACAAGTCAAGTAGAATACTACGCACTACAAAAACAGATCTACACACAAAGCTTTCTCTTTTCTTCAGTTCCCAACAATCACATTTTCAGGGTCACGGCAACAGAACCATTTGTTGGCACAGGGGAAGACCCAGGGTTCAATGCTTCAACAATGCACCAATAAAACCCTAACTACCAACCCTTTCAGCAACACCTGCGAAGCAGATGAAGTCTCACCTGAGGTAAAGGCAAGGGGGGTTGCAGGACTCAAGTGTCTACAACCAGGATGAGACATAGATCTATGATTACAATACTTAACAAATCAGTTATCCAACAATATGCATTAGGTTATGATTCTCATTCACATCGTAGATCAATCCTTATTACAGATCAATGCAGTAAAATTCAAGCTTAAACACTTAAAACCTATTAGCACATAACAATAACTCAGATCTAGCATTCATTTACACCATTAAGCACTAAGCTACAACAACATATGCATTCATTATAAATAATAACATCCGCACTAAGAAAATAACCACATAAACAACATCGCACAAAGCACATCAAGACACAGGATATATGTGGTTCACCCCAGTGTGGGGATACGTCTAGCAACTTCTTCTTCTTATTTATTAGTCTTTGATATTCTTACATTCATCTACTCCCGTGCACAAAGCCACAGAGCCCAACTCCATAGTGGATAGGTGATTTGCGTATAGTTCACTAGATCCACCTTCCCCAAAATCAGGTCAAGGCACAGAGCCAACTCCTCAATAACACAAAGCACTTACATACAACGTTTGTGCACAAACAAAATTACAAAACACTTGCACTTATCTCTGCAAGACATTAACACATTCTTGCACAAAGCCAACCAGATCTACTTCTTACATCGCTAAGCTACTTATTTATATCATTACAAAAAGGCCTAATCATGGGTAAACCCATGGGTCGACATCCCCTAACCCATTACATAAACCCTAAAACCCTTTGTTGGGTCCACAAGCCTGCAAAATGAGTGAGATCCCGGGATCTGTGCTCCGCCTGGGTGCTCCATATTTGACCATCCTATCGAAGTCCCAAAAATGGTCAAACATGACCAATGTTTCCTCAAAACTTGGTCAAGGGCCAAGAGTGCACCTAAAATAGAGATCATATGCAAACGTTAAGACCCCGGGAATTTTATGTACCAACTTACCCCAACGGGGCCCACATGACTTTCAACACTTCATTTCCTAGGGTTAGGGTTTTAGATGTATAGGGTTTTTTCATTCATGTTTATTGTGAAAAGGCTTTCAGAGGCTCATTGTACTCATATTCTTTTGAATTAGAATAGTCATCACATCTCTTCTTAGAGATAACCTGGCACCATTCTATCAAGCTTGTTTCAGTCTGCATTTTACAGTTTCAACATATTTCTTATTTAATATAAGTCAAGTTTTATTGTATCTCTATTATTACTCATTGTGTCTCTATGTTAATATTATAAATCTCTGTCTCATTTCATTCCTCTCATAAATATGGATCATATGTGGAGAAGGAAGAGGAAAGAGAATCAAAACTCTACACTATCCCCTTTGGGGAAGGTCTATAAGTGCTAGTACTTGTCTCTCCAAGGCCCTTGCCTGTAAAAAGAAAACAACCAGAAAAGAAAGATGAGGGGAAAAATGAATTCGAAGTCAAAGAAATCTCATTCGAAACAGAGCATATCTGGTGAGAAACATTTAAGTCCTCCGAAGAAATTGATTTCGATGACCCAATAATCCAAGAGAAGTTGGCCAGTATCACAAGTAAAATTTCTTAAAATATCAAGAAGTCAAAGAAGAAGACCCAACAAGAGATGACTATAATGAAGAAAATTTTAAGCTCCTTGGCCAACCCAAGAATGAAGGAGGCTATGGAAAAATCCAAAGAGAAGAAATAACACACCAATAATATCAAATCCATGATTTGGAAAATCAAAACAAGTGGGAAAAAGAAGCATAAAATCCTTTATAGCCAGAGCACCATTATTACCCCGACACTAATCACAAAGAAATGCACACAATTATAAATCATGAAAAGGCTGAACCCAAGAAAGAAAAGAATGACTAAACTAAAAGTTTATTTAATAAGAGAAACTCCACCAATCAAATCAGTACCAATAGTTGAATAACAACCAAAAAAGAAAAAGAAAACACAACTCATTATTGAGAAATCTTTTGAAGAAACAGAGTTGGATCAACCAACCACATCAGTCGATGAAGAAATTGAAATCGGAAAACCAAATGAGATTGAGTCGATCTGAAAAGTGTCGACTCACCAGATCAAAAAATGAACAATAGCAGGGAAACCCCTAAGGAAGTTGACATTCATGAACCAAAGCA
Organism: Picea sitchensis; assembly: GCA_010110895.2. Classification (NCBI taxonomy): domain Eukaryota; kingdom Viridiplantae; phylum Streptophyta; class Pinopsida; order Pinales; family Pinaceae; genus Picea; species Picea sitchensis. The sequence goes on from SNQJ01S0014565.1 coordinate 90,236, forward strand.
ATGAGAGATGATGCAAGGCATACCTCGACAAACCAAACAAGTAGAGTACCAAGAAAACTTAGAAGATAAACAACAAAAAGGAGAGGATCACATCAAATAAAATCTTATAGAAAACCCTCCTCTCATCTCGACTAAGGTTAAGGAGAAGAAAACAAAACAAGGGCCACAATGAGATCAACATCCTCCTTTGCAACAACAAACATAGGAGTCACAATATAACAAGTCAATCAAAGGAATAAATGCCGAACAGACCCAGACATCTTCACACCAACAATAGACAACACAAGGTAAGGATAAAGAAGATAATTCAACAAAATCCAAAGAGAAGTGTAATAATAATAATTCGTCAAGAATCATCATCAAAACAACTTGACCATCCATCCCATCAGGATCAACTGCAGAAACCAAATTTGACCCAAGAATAATATCTGATCAACACTTGTTTTAATTATATGAATTTATATCAGAGGAGTCATATAATATATGGAAGAAATTTATAAAGGAAGGAAGGACGTTGTCAAAGATAAAGGACAAGGAAAAGAAAAGGTTACAAGAGTGAAAAGAATAAGTCAAGAAGCACTTGGGGATTGAGCAACTAGAAGAAAATGAAAACCCCATGGAAGGATTCATAGACCTGGTGGAAATTTTGGTAGAAGCTAATACAACAAGTTAGAGGCCAGTCAACCATATTTGATAGGAAAAAGAGGTCATGCAGTAGCAACATATCGAGGAATTCAGTGATATTTAAAAACTTCAAGAATAGACAACCACCATCCTGACTTCAAAATACACCAAATTCAAGGAGATCAGACAAAACTTGGAAGAAACCACCAAACATGCAACAACTTTAAATTTGGTGGTAAGTAATTATCCCTCCTACTTTTCAACTGCATACTAAAAAGTTAGAGTACAAAAATTTGTGCTCGAGATCATAGAAGAAACTAGAAATATTACGACCGACATCAAAATTAAATATGCCCTCACAAACGAGCTAGCTAAAGAAAGAGTACTGGAAACATATTTGTCACAACATGAATAAGAATGGAAGCGTGAATGCCACAAATCACATATAGATACCAAAAATGTAGTGCTTCACCTTAGGCAAGTCAGAGAAAATATTCAACACACAAAAAAACAGATCAACCCAGAGTCGACCACAATACACCAAGAAGAAATAACAGAAAAACTAGACCTTCTAGGAAAAATGAAAATAATGGGTCTAGAAGAATAGCATTCAATTAATTCATGGCATGAATTGACTCAAAACCTACATCAAAGAACACCTAATATCCTCTAGAAAACCTTTGAAGTCAATCCAAAAAGAAGAGACAAAAGAACAGTTGACTCGATCAATGGAAAAGGACCAATGCTAGAAGGACAGTCAGAAAAGCCTACATAACTTCTTTAGAAAAAAACAAATCAAACACCAAATAATTTTGTTATCTCTCTCTCTCTCTCTCTACCAAATTTATTAAACAAACCCCATCTTGCTTAGGATTATCAAGGAAATGAGGTGGGAGGAGATGTTGTAAGCTCTAGTTGACTCTGTCGACTAGACCCGACAATCGACTAAGAATTAGTCAGTCAAATGTCAAATTTGGAATGACAAGTCAGTCGTAGTATCTATGAATTTGACTAAACTAGGAAGTTAAGTAGTTACAACTCCCTAGCAATTGAAAATCTATGTATAAATAGATAATCATGTATAAAGGAAAATGTCTATTTTGTTTCTTGGGCTCTCACTAATAAAGTATTTTGTTTCTTGGAATATATATAATAAAGTATTGTTTCTTGGGCTCTCACTACTTTGTGTATGTATTTACATATGTGTGTGTAACCTCTATGCTTTGCTTTCTTATGTGATGGACTACTCATAACATTCCCTACTTTTCCCTAGATTACAACAGTTGCATATCCACTTGTTTAGGATTTGATCTCATCTTGTTGTAACTCTTTTTCCTTTTGTAAAGGAGAAGTTATATGTATAAATATGAGATGATATCATTCATCTTGAAGAGTTAATAGTGAAGGAGTTAGAGAGTTTAAGGATTTACAACTTAGAGTTCCATATTGAAGAGAAGGGACATTGTAATCTTTTTGATGTTGGAATAAAGAGCTTGTTGTTTCACATCAAGAGTTATCTATTGTAGTCTTTCTTGGAAGTATATGCTAAGAGTGGCAGGGCCCCCTCTCTCTGGTATATGTTTCCCAAGTAGTTTCCTTTCTTTGTGAGATGTCATTTCATTACTTGTTCATTTCTATTACTATTTATTTATGCTACTGTTCATTTCTTTACACTCTTTAAATTCATGCAAGTGTGGTTTCCCTACAAAGTTAATCATTGGAGGTTGAGCTTCTTTAGTGATCACAAAACCGGTTGACACTCTTGCTTATCAACCAAAGGGATGTGGTTAATAGTTGAAATGTAAGTCCATTGACCTCAATTGAATTATGTAGCCTTTCATTCATATTTCTTATCTTAGAGTTATTTTCCTACACCCGTATATATTTTTTCGGGATCTCACAAGCTTACAAGCTCCCTGGTTGATAATTTAAAGTAAATCAATTTAAGTAGTTGAATTTCCCAACATTTTTGGCATTATTGTTGAGGAGATGCTAAAAGGAATAGGCATTGGTAATTTGGTTTCCATTTATTTCATTTGAGTTTGATGCATGGAAAGGAGAAAGCCACTCATGTCAATAGATAACTTGGTGACAACAAGGTCTTAGTAGCATGAGGTATCCAAGTACATGATTTGATTTGAAATGTTCTCTATTTAGAAGTCGTATTTTTTTATTCAAAAGACCCCCATATACATTAATCCATGTGAAAGAAAGGGATTATCATCCAACAAGGAACCTTCAAATATTCCTGAAGAGTTGTTGAGTAAAGAAATATTCTACTCCAAGAAATATCTCAAATCCTCACAAAACAAGAAACATTTGTGCATATCAGGACGAGAAAATCCTGACAGCCATTAACAACACACATGCATTCTAAGAAATAGAATACCAAAAGTTCCATGAGAAACAAGAATATCTAGAATCTTTCCCTAATTCATCTTATACATCTCGAGAAGATACAAAACAACCATGGACAACATTTGATGGAGAGAAGGTATTGGAACCTGAGATTGAAGAGTTTCTTGCAAGTTTGTACTTGGATCCTTCGTCCAAGAGCCAAATTTTTTAAGATCTGCAGGAAACAATAAAGGAGGACATGCAATCCAATAGTACTGATGAAGAAGAGAACCAAAGAAGTAATAACTACATTGAATAATGGCTCCAAAAAATCATTAGACAAGAGTGCCACTTCCTCCTTCAACACTTCGAAACGATTAGATCAACTGGTGTCTCGTATCTAGAAAAACATCAAGGTATATTTTCCACACTTGGATATGAGTGTATTCCTAATATTTTTGTGCACATGGATTCACATGGATTCACTGGATAGGGTAGTGAATAAAATTTTAGAAAAATGTTGGCTCCAAGTATAGCTCAGTATCCTAGTTTAATAATAAAAAGGAGTCATTTCCAGAAATAATTATCATATCTCCCTCAAACTCGATATCCTTCATACAAATAAAACTTATTTTCTTCTATTTTGGCTCAACTTCAGTCAGTCCAATAGTCAGTTCTTTGAATCATGTAACAGTCTTGTCCCAATGATAAAACAAAGGAGATTCAAACCAGTTGAGGAGTTGGATTTCATCTTTCATTCCTCCAAGTATTCAGTACCAACAATAATTATTTTAGAATTTGGAGGTATAGAGTATTCACTCTCAGCTTTCATGATCCAAATTTAGGTATCATCAAACATTTTTTTATCAACAAAAAGTTATCCATGAATTTCCTATAGCAACTTAAATGGATCCGTTGCAAATACTAGTAATTCTAAGAATTCTAGTGATATTTTGATATCATTAAACATGTTTTATATAGTATTTTTGTATGACTTAAAAACATTATAATGCTCAAAGTTCCTATAATAGTTGGACACTTCTAGAATTGATGGTAAGTCATCAACGTGAGTAGAAGACCAACATATTACCAGAACTACAAAGGTATTTTTTACTAAACTACATAGAAGGAAAGTGAAAATAAAAGAAGACATATACAAATCACATTCTTTTATTTATCCATTCAATTTCATTGGAGGATGAAATGTCGATGAATCTCATAAGCTAAAAATCCTCTGCATGCTTATGAATCCCGTGCCAAAACAAAGAGGGATTTTTTCGGGCTCAATTGCACGCAAATAAAAACTAATTTTGAAAATACTCCACATGGGTTTTGTGGGGAATGATCTCATTTTGGTTCCATGAAGATTATTTCCTAAAATTTTGAATTATCTAGGAGATACACAAGATTATTTGAATTGATATCTCCTAGAAATTTAGTTACATGCAGGTTTTGAAATCCGTGATATGTTTTGTGTATTTTTTGTTAGATACATGAGAAAGGGATCTTGATTACATTGTATCTGGTCAACAGACATAAATACTTCCATCATCTCCATTCAAAGAACATGTTCATCCTAGAGGTATTCCTACAGATCATCACGACATATTAGACAAGGTGTAGAGGAAGGGTCACAACCACTTAGATGGCCATCTGTTAATATAATAGATTATAAGCTTGAATTGTGGGATGAAGGTATGCCCATGGATGTTACTTTCAAAAACGAATCTGTGAGAATTCAATATGATCATTTTTCACCAGGGAGACCTCTTTTGACAAATGGAAGAATTCAGGATATTCCTCCCGTATCATCGAGGCTTCACATTATTAAAACATTTATTGATAAATAATGTTCTTTTAACATGTTAAAGACAACAATATTAACTGAAATGTTTAGTTTGCAATGTTCTCACCATGCATGGGAAAGCACATACATTCAAAGGGTAATGAGATATTTTAGTTGGATTGGGGATTTTGGTGATATTAGCATTGATTTTACTTCGACTTTCTTGCTTGTCTTTTTCTCCGAGTTAGGGAACACTTTTTTTTTTATTGTGTTTATTTCGGCATTGCAAAAATCCAAGTGTTGTTGTTTTCATTGGCACATTCAATAAACTTATGATAATAACACATATATCCATATTTCTTGGGCAAACATTTGACTATGTTAATGGTATTCTACCATTTAGTGAGACTAATTTTCCACTTGATGATCTAGCTGTGGTTGTTGTTCTGGTGCATTTTGGAGTGTTCAAGTGATCAGACAAATGCAAGTGAGGAGCAAGAAAAGGTAGAGTTAGCCATTGTTGGATTGTTTGGATATGGTGTTGGGATTCTTGCAATTTCCAATATAGTAATTGGAACTTTTGTTGTGCTATTTGTTGCAGAATGGGGTGATAAATCCTTTTTCTCTACTATTTCTCTTCCAACTGCTTCTTTCCCGCTTGGAGTTGTTGGTGGTGCTATAGTTGGTCATTTTTTCTACAACACCAAAATTGGAGTATGGTCAATTTCATATTCTTGTTTGGATAGGATTTGGTACGACATTAAAGCATATTATGGAGGAGGATATAAGAAATATCCATATGTTTCAACAAATGTACAATGAATGGCCATTATTTTGAGTTAAAATTGATCTAGTTGAAATGGTTTTTGCATAGGGTGATTAAGAGATAGTCACTTTGTATGAAAAACTACTGGTATCCGATGATTCATGGTCCATTGGTGAATAATTTAGAGCTCACTATGTTGAAACTAAATATTTTCTACTATAGGTTGTTGGACATAAATATCTACTTGAAGGTGATATAATCTTAGGCCTCATTTGTTGAAGGAAAGTTCAACCAAACCATCATTTGAATTGGTCAAATTGAATCCAACAATCATGTACGCACCATGGCTGGAGGATATATTGATTCTAACCACGAAGGGCATAGAAACTGGTATGAAGATTAAAGGTAGTTCCTAAATATGTCAAAGCAACAACAATAATTGTAATCTTCTAGTATAGATATGGTAATTTAATAATTTTGAGAAGAGAACAAATGTTGTTCGTTAGTTTAAAAGTTTATATGTTGCCACAAAGGCTCCATAAGAATTCATGAAGATACCCCTTCCCCTACTTCACATGCATGAGGACATGAAAGGTTTTTAGTGTGGGGAAGAGTGGGGATGTCCATTTCATTCAACGTTCATAGCAACAGATCATAGGAATATTCTTTGATCCACCATCATTTTTTTTCAAAGTTCAAGTGATTTTATGTAGCTACGAAAAGGTTGTTACAACCATATTTTTATTCTCAAGGATGATCTTTGCACCACATTTGCAGGTAGATGAGACAGAGTTAAAAAAAAATTAAGGCACAGGTTTTGTGCCCCATGCAACAAATTGAGTAAATAGCAAACAAAATTTACAAAAAGTGCATAATGAGGAATTTACAGGTATTTTTTTGAACCATACTTTTATATAATTTCCATATTTCATGTATCATCTTGCTTGAAAGGAAATTTTTTCACATCATTTGTAAATAATTGAAGTTGAAAAGAGAAATTATGAGACATGGGTTTTGTGCCCCATACAACAAATTGAGTAAGATGTAGACAAAATTTGAAAAAAATGCATGACAAGGGATGCACCGACATGTTTTCAAACTGATTTTATAAAAAATATCAGAATTCTTAGTTAAAATCATCCTTTTGTAGATGATTTGTAGTTTTGAATGGTTACAGTCAACCCCAGACTAAATCACAACTTGGAGATTATTTCAAATTAGTATGAGAGGCTTATCCACCTATCAACCATGATTTTCAACATTGTTCAAATTTTCATCTTTATATAGTTTATTTGTAGTTTTGAATGGTTGCATACATTCCAAGACTAGAATGCAACTTGGTGACGATTTCAAATCAACATGAGATGTTGATCCACCTATAAACATTGATTTTTAGCATTTTTCAATTTTCAAGTTTTCAAGCATGAATATAGATCAAATTTTCAACATTTTTGTGGAAATAGTTCAATAACAGTCAACAGATTCAAAATTAGTCTTCGACATCAACATCAATTATATTCTTCAACATCATCAGTACCATCAACAAACATATCCAAAAAAAAGTCATCATTTTCAAATCTTACTCCATCCAACATCTTCCTTTTCACATCATGCAATATGGTTACAACCAAAGTGTTATAACCCTAATTTGCACCAGACATGCATACCTGGCATCAAACCATCTCATTTTCCATTTTTTCCAAGCCACTACTGAACAAATCTTCTTAAAAACACCCTTTTTAAAGGCACATGCGCCCTGCTCCACTACTGCACACATGTATATGCTAGCTAACCCACTACATCCTGTGTATACCTACAAAAGCATGAAAAATAGAAAGTTGCAGACATAATACAAATTTTTTGGTAGGTTTCCTAAAACCATTTGACCGCCTACATCTAGTCATTCAACCAAATACCTAGCCCTTTTCAGCCTATAAAAGAAGGGGTAGGGGTCCCATTTGAAAAGAGAAAAATAGTTATAAAGAAACTCTACCCGATTTGACATTCCCCTTGCCCCAACCTTTTGCAACCATTGTGTGAGAATTGAAGAGGAGAACCATATGTGGAAGTAGTTGGTGCACAGTTGAAGAAGATCCCAAGACCAGATTCAAGGAGCAATAGAGACCTCACCATTGTAAGTGAATTTTGTGAGGTTAATAGAAAGAATTACTTTTCCCGTCCCACCATATGAGGTGTTCAATATTCAATTTGATTTATATTTTTGGAACCTCTAACCCACTAATTCATATATGAGATGGATGTTCGTAGTTATTTGTTTGTCTGTTTGTGAATGCAGGTTATCTTTGGGAGGAGACTTGCAGTCAAGGAGCACCCAAACACAAAAAGTATCAACATCGAGTGAGGAGTTCAAGGTAGAGTTACCCGATCCTTTTATCCTTGTGTTTTATGCATGAATGTGGAGTCTATGTCGGGATAATAGTAAAAAGTAGGAGACTTTCAAAGGTTATTTTTTGCATGCATTACTAAACCCTTAGTGCTAGTCCATAGGGGGATTTCCCACCCACAACAAAATTGGTGACCGTACTGGGGAGATCTCTAGGGTTTTTGTGGATACTTTTTGGGGTGTTTTAAATTGGTGTTATTACCTTTTTTTATAAGTTTCTGCAAGAGTTTGAGCTAGTAGGGATTATGGTATTCCATACTAGTACTCTTTGCTTTCATTACTCGATTTTTTTTCTTCTTTTCTGGAACTCACAGAGTTGCACGTGGCCCGTAGTGGGCCTGCACACAAGAATACGCGCCCTACCTTTATACAGCCCACGTGCATACATTGGATGATGAAGTGTTAACTGCGTTCCTGAGTTCAAAACATTTTTTTTAGAGAGGCAGTCATCCTCTTCCCTGTCAGAAGTAATCCTTCTCAGGGGTTTTCTGGATCTAGTTTTGGTTTCTTTTGTTGCAGTTTGCAGCCTAGGTATAACCTCATATTAGCTTGTTTTTAACAAAGTTTCCTTGCATATTTTTCTGTTAAAGTAAGTTTTTGTGTCTTCAAGGGATTGTAGTTCTCAATACCAGTACTCCCTACAAGTGCTTGATTGCTTGTTTTCAATTTTTGAGGAGTTGCAGAGGTGCACGCAACCTATAGTGGGCCTACACGTGTGCACACGCACCCTGACCTTGCACAAACTGTGTACACATGTTGGTTGTTGAACTGTCAGTAGCGTACCTATTGACAAAATATTTTTTAAAAGAGTCAGTCATCCTCTTCCATGTTAGGGGTCACACCTCTCAGGGATTTTCTTGATCTAGTCTGGGTATCTATCATAGTAGTCTATAACTTAGATTTTATTACAACATCACTTTCTTTTTTATTAAAAGTTTTCCTCCATTTTTATGTAATAGGGTTTTTAGACAAGTTTGAAAGTCTGCTTCAATCAGCTTGTGGGTTATTGTCAGTAACTCTTTGTGATCTACGCTTAGTCCATAAGTCATTTCTTGGTCTTTGCTTGTCGTCATTTTTCCCTTTTTTCTTTTTAAGCATTCAACAATAAAAAAAAATCTCTTTTATTTATTGTTTTGGATTAAGTAGTTGGTCGTTTTCTTTAATCATCAGTAAAAAGGTTACTTTTGTAAGTTCTTGACTGATTGACTTAGGACAATAAGTAGCTCATAGTCGAGTGAAAGATTGTTTTGAGTTTTCTTTTGAAAGATCTTAGAAAAAAAAAAGTTTGAAAAGTTGGTTAAAGATATTGAATGTGAAAATTTGAATTTGTGAAGAAGTAATTTGTTTCCAGTTTCAATATATGCTCTTCTCTTTCATCTCTGAAAAACATCACTGGTTTCACTTTTGTTCCCTTTGACTTAAGACAAACACTAAAATTAACGATTAATTAAAATCAACTAGACTTTATGTTTGTAAGGTCTATCAACTAGTCTAGGCTAGAGCCTTGATTTAGGATTGGAGAGGAAACTCTTCAAGGTTGCAAAAAAAAACATAAGAGTCTGTGCTAGGGAGTGTTAAAATTCCAGTATCGTGAAAGTTATCCGAGACCCCCCTCTAACACAGGGGATAAACACAAGGTCACGTGTAGGAAGGTAGCGGAGATAACCCCTCCAAAGATGGACCAAGCATAGTGGGGAACACATATAGAGGGCTTATCTTGGGATTTCGTTGATCTCATTTTCCACGGAGCTTCGTGGGTCTCGAATCCATTCGAGGTCCTCAATTGTCTTCTAGAACACCTTTTTTCGATACGATTTATAGGTTTTGGGCTTGATACCTTGCTCATTGCGGTCCACCCGACTGTCGACTGTACCCACCTAGTGACTCTTTGCACACTGGCAACCTAGTTTCCTATCATTCTAGTGATTTACACAGGTGACGGCAGGGGTATACCGCGGTACCTAGGACAAACATCGGGCCATGCTTTGCAGAGTATACTCGGAGGGTGATTCTGTATTCGAGTTTCACTTGCACTGATAAGTTTCTCTAGTGTTGGTTGTTGTAACTGTTCTTCCAACTAGCTAGTGACTACTTGTTTTATCTCATGGGTACTTTTCTAGTGCGTGTTGGTTTTCAAATGATTATAGATATCCCTAGTGTGTCTTTGATCTTATCACATAGAGGATGATCAAGAGTTTCGCCGGTTGCGAAGGCTTTTGGGCCTGCCGCCATTTGACCTCGAACCCCCTCGCCGCCACCGCTAGGGAAAAAACTAGACCAACAAGGGTCTTTTGAGACAAATAGGTTACAGGAAACTGTTCCAGACCCATCTTTGAGAGAAGAAAAAATGATTCTAGAGGAGCCAACCATTTCAATCCTTGGAGTAGAAGATCTTGATCCGTGTGAACCTCCGAGCACTGATCTATCAACTCCCATCATCATATAGGTTTATCCTTACGAGCAGTTGATAGTGTCTCAAGCAACAATGGAACCAAACACTACTACTTCTTCCAGGAATACTCATATTCCCTCCACGACTATCACTACAGGGTGTGTTCCACCTCCTAACCAACCATCACCGGTCTGGGCCACTATGGTCTCAATTGCTTCTACCTCGGGCAACGGTCTGGTTCTGTCTATGGTGGCGATCACTGATCTGTTTACCCAGAGTGAGGCAAGCCCTCCGTTCTCATATGGGATACCTGGATTTAGTACAAGTATTATACTTTCCACCTCCAATATACAGAATTTTGGTCTAGGGGCAGAGATTTCTAATGCTCCTCTGCAAGGGTCTATGGGTGGCATTTCAGCTCCCTTTATTGCTTTCCCTTACGGTGCGATTCATATACCCCCTTCGTCCCCCTCACTCGATGGTGTTCATCAACACTCCGTCGATCCAAACGTAAACTTTTTTGGAGTAGGTAGTCAAGCAATCCCTTCTTATAACATGTTGGTTGGTTCAACACTTTTCTCTTTGTTTGATGCATTTGGTCACAACGCATTCTCGTCATCTGTCGTCTTGGTCAGGGGCAACCCTAGTTATGGACAACAACATCCTGTACAAGGTACTATTTCTACACATGGGGCACACTTAGGAATTCCTTCCTCACAAGGACCTTGGAATCCATGGCACGGACCAGTTCCCTTGTCAGGGATGCTAATCTAGGGAAACCCTTTCCATACCTAATGAAACCTCGAGAAAGGCTCAACACCTTTGCCCATCGGATCGGCAAGGGGAAACCCTTCCCAAAATCCTTGGAATGCGACGCAAGCCCAACCCTTTATGTCTTATTACGGGAATCAGACGATGACATCTCAATAAGTGCATAATCTGTATGCTGGTCACGACCATGTTTATTACCAGAGCCTTGGACAACAACCCAACTTTTCATAGCAACTTGGTGCCAGCCAAATCCAAGTTCCTTTTTCTCTGGTTACAATCCACAATGGAAGCTACCCTTTTTGGAAACTCTGCACTTGCCAGACTTGACAAGGTTATTAAATGACCCCATCTGTCACGATCTGAGTTGGCCTCCTATGCTGACCAAGTTGTCTTCAGATATTCCAAAGTTCGAGGCCAAGCATAAAAAATATCTTGGTGATCATGTGACTACTTTCCACTTATGGTGCTCATCTAATTCTTTGAGGGACGACTTCGTCCAGTTGCAATTGTTTCAACGCACTCTCATAGGGAGTGTTGTGAAATGGTACATCGAGCTCAACCACTCATGATACTCTTCCTTAGATGAATAGGTAATGGATTTCCTAAACCATTTCCAATTACCTGTGAGATATGACATCGGCACTGAATTGCTAGCCAACTTTGAGCAGACAAAATAGGACCATAACTCGGATCACATTTGAGAATGGAGATGCCAGAAGAGTTTGATAAAAGTTCCAGTCCCACCAGCATTCCTGCTAGAGTGGTTTCTTAAGTATTCGGTACCCCAATTATCTAAATACATCGCAACATCCAGGGTGTTTTCCAAGGAAGACACGATAATGAGAGCTCAACAGCTAGAGTTGATTTACTCTAAGTCTGGTTTACTTTATGAAATTTTTCCAGATGCATCGAGGTAAATACTTGACAAGACCAGACAAAGGTCTGGACCACATGCTGACATAATTATTGGTTTAGCACAAACGAAGGTCGTTGATCCATTGTCAAATCAATTGCAACAATTGTCAATACAGAAGAAAACGGCCAGCCAGACCATAGGTTCGGTTTTTCTCCCTACCCCAAAGTTGGATGTACACAGTGTGCAAAACACAAACCCAAAGGCCACCCAACAACCTGACGAAAAGAAGAAACAATGAAATAAGGGTAAGGGGGATACAAAACCCACCAATAATGCTAGTGGGGTTGACACTGAAAATAAGAAGTCAAAGTATCCTTGTAATATTTGCAAGGAAGACCACCCAACCCATCAGTGCCCTCAGCTTGAAGAGGCCTAGAAGTTATTGGCATAGCAACATCCTGTCATGTTAAAAAAACCATTTCCACATGGGAAGAACCTAACCCAAGCCTCTTCGAGCGCCAAGGGGGGCAGTCAAAGACCCCCCCTAGTCTTCGAGTAATCCTTCGTCCATGAATGTATACATGATGAAAGGTGACATTGACATAGAAACTAGGACATGTGACTATGGAATGACAAGCACCTCTGAGAATAGTAAAGAAGCTTAAAACTCATTTCTTCCCCTTCATATTGAGAAGACATTGGGTGAAACAATGACACACATCCCAAAAGCTACATTCAAGAAAGCTTCTCACAATATGAATGCAAGGGCCGCCCATAACTACTCTGTGGTGGAGGATTTGTCACAAACCCTTTGTGCAATGTCTTCTTTGGAAGTCCTCCAAAGTTTCCCTTCCCAGAGAAAGGATTTGTTAGCTACCTTAGGTTCTATTGAGACTTGTAATTCGGGAATGATCATGCTTGATACGACCGACTTAAAACCTCATCTTTCTTACCATGTATCTTTTCAGATAGTAGTGGCTTACACCATGAAAACTTTTGCCCGAAACATTTTCCACACAGTGGTTGATGAGGGTGCCTCGACATGTGTAATGTCTTTGGCATGTTGGAATGCCATCGACCAACTCATTTTGTCTTCGTCACCTACTCTTCTTACGGATTTCGACGGTAGTTATTTTCATCCACATGGGATCATCCCCTTCTTCCCCATGCAGTTAGGGGGGGAAACTGTGTGCGTTGAAGTCGAAGTGGTCAATGCATCTCTCGACTACAATCTCTTATTAGGAAGGAGTTGGACCTATGCTATACAATAAGTGGTCACGACAGTTTTCTAGGCCTTGTTGTTTCCACATGAGGGTCGGATCATGACCATTGATCATTATCCTTCTCTCATCTTGACCCTTCATCGAAAGTATCCACGGTCCCGATGATTGATAAACCTCAAACCAACATCGTAAATGTAGGGGTTGGTTTGTGCCCACCTTTGATGGGTACTTTTGATTACCCACCTCCGGCTGGCATTGTCCATTTCATGTCAGTTGTCCTCGACCAGCCTCGAGCGAAAATTTTTCAACTCTCATTGTTTCACATGACGTACTTTAATGATCCATGGAATCTTCCTTCCCCATCAGCTACGATGGAAGGGACAAAGCACCATGTCATGTCCATACCTTTGTCTGTGGCATAAGTTTCATACTCGATTATTCAGCAAGCTTCTGTCGACCCCGACCCGAATCTTGTAGAACAGTTAGATACGGTGCTCGAGCCTATTTGGGCTCAAGTTTCCCTTTTTGATACATATTATTTAGAATTAGTCTTGCCCTCAGACGAGGTGATTAATGAGGCAATGACTAGTCAGAACAGACCTTGGGATTATCTTCACCATAGATCTTACTTCCTCCTAGAGTTAAGACGAATTGAAGCAGGTGAATTCACTTTGACTATGAATGGAGATAAGTCTTGTCCTATCAATCCTTTGGCAATGCACACAGTTTATGCCGAAGGAAATATGGAAACAATAGCTGAAACAATACCTATCGACATCTCCAGAATCCCTGGCGTCGTGGAGAATATCTTCATCGGAGCGGACTGCTCCCCCAAGGAGATTCAAATCTACACAGATTTATTTAAATAATTATGCGACGTGTTTTCCTGGTCTTACGAGGAAATGCTAGGCATAGATCCAAGAATCGTTGAAGATGAAATCACGACTTATCTCAATATTAAGATGGTCCGACAGAAGCTTCGTCTGGTCAATCCTAATAAAGTAGCAGTTATTAAGGTTGAAGTAGAGAAACTACTTAAAGATAGTTTCATCTACCCCATCCAATTGACTCAATGGGTGTCGAATCCCATGCCAGTCAATAAAAAATAGGGTACAATTCACGTATGTACATACTTTCATGATTCGAACAAGGCATTCCCAAAAGATAATTTCCCCACGTCATTTATTGACCAGATAGTCGATGAATGCATAGGTTGTGAAGCCTTTTCTTTCATGGATGGTTTTTTAGGATACTATTAGATACAAATCAGACCTGAAGACCAACACAAAACCGATTTCGTTTGGTCATGTGGTACATTCTCTTATCAAAATACGCCTTTTGGTCTGTAAAATGTTGGAGCTACGTTTCAGTGGGCCATGTCTTTTTCTTTCCACGACCTCAAACACATAGTTGAGGCTTATCTCGATGATTTAGCGTCATGATCTCACAAGAGAGATGGTCATCTGACACACCTCCAACTTATCCTTGAACGGTGTCACTACTATCGAATCCGCTTGAATCCAAACAAGTGAAGTTTTTGCGTCACATCGGGTCATCTGCTAGGTTTCATAGTTTGGACAATAGGGATCATGGTTGATCCTCTAAAGGTTGAGACAATAGTTCAGTTACCTCCCCCATGCACCATCCCTCATCTTCAAAGTTTGCAAGGAAAAGAAAACTTTTTATGGTGTTATGAAGAGATCACAAAGGGTTTTATGCTTTTATTGAAGAAGGAAATTCCTTTTCATTGGGACGAATCTGCTCAATGCTCTTTCATAGTGTTGAAACATGCCCTCACATCTACCCCTCTACTTTGGCCATCCAATTATAATAAATATTTCTTATTGTACTTGGTCTCTGTGGAGTCGACCATCGATATGGTCTTAGTTTAGGAGAATGATTTTCTCTCAGAATACGTGATGTATTACCTGAGCTAAGGCCTAGTTGGACCAGAACTCAATTATTCCCACATTGAAACACTTATGTTGGCAACAGTCCATGTTGTCCAATGGTTTCGTCATTACATTTTGTTTTGCAAGACCACCGTCATTGCCATTGTGAATCCATTTCAATATGTATTGACATTACGAGCCATCGGCAAAAATATCAGTAGATGGATAGTTATCCTCCAGGAATTCGACTTGGAGTTCGTTTCGGCAAAATCCAAAAAGTTGATGGTCTTCATGGAACTCATATCAGAACTTTCAGTTGAATCAGGTGATTTTGTACCCGACGAGTCACCTATTAAAGGAGACATGTTTTTGATTTCATCTTCCAACCCTTGGTATGAATATGTGGTTGTCTATCTCCAGAATTTGAAGTTTCACGCCTTTGGTTCTTTTGATGAGCATCGTCGTATACGTCATCAGGCCAAGAACTATCTCATACTCGAGGACACTTCGTATCATCGAGGTGTAGACTGCATCCTTCGTCTATGTCTCACTCATGAAGAAGAATAAATCATGCTTAATGATTGCCACACTGGAGCATGTGGCATTCATTTGTATGGGTTGGCAACAACCCAAAATATTCTACGAGCCAGTTACTACTGGCCGACATTAATCAAATATTGTGTTGAATCAGTCAAGAAGTGCCACCCATGTCAGATCTTATTTTGTAAGATGAGGGCACACCCCACTCCCATGTTTCCCGTTATTACCATTGGTCCCTTCACTAAAAGGGGGATTGATTACACTACAAGCAACCCCCCTTCAGCAAGGGGGCACCGCTATATCATCATAGCAGTAGACTACTTCACCAAGTGTGTCAAAGCTATGCCAATGTTCAAATATGATGAGGAGACAACAACTCTCTTTTTGTTCAACCAGATAATAGCAAGATCCAGTGTCTCGAGAGAGATTGTCACTGACCATGGTAGTCACTTTCAGAACAAAATGATGACCGAGTTAACATCAAATCTTGGGTTGCATCAAGAACATTCATCACCCTACTACCCACAAGCGAATGGTTAGGTGGAAGCTATAAATAAACCTCTTAAGACCATTCTACAGCGAACGATCAATTCGGCCAAGTCAAATTGTCATTTTATGTTATACTCGGCACTATGGGCTTACTGAACATCTGTTAAGACTGCAACTGGTTTCTCACCTTTCAACTTGTTTACCGGTTGAAAGTAGTCTTACCCATAGAGTGCCAGATCCTGTCTCTAAAGTTGGTAATACAGTTATTTCTAGACACTTCACCACTTGAAGAGTGTTTACTATACCTCGAGCATCTCAATGAGTAGTGTCGTGATGTGGCCTTGTCTAATGAGGCTCACAAAAAAAGAAAAAAAGTGTCAATATGATCGATCCATTCATCCTCGGATTTTCTCTGAAGGCAACCTTGTCCTGGTCTATGACCAATATAAGGACCCCCTAGGGGTAGGCAAGTTCAAACCCATGTGGTTTGTACCTTTCATCATAGAAGAAGTACTACAGAAGAGTGCCTATCATCTGGTGGACTTTGAGGGAAATGTTTTGGCAGAGCCTAGAAATGGGCTCTACCTCAAGAAGTATTACTCATAGGTGGGTCGCCTTGGGTGACTTTTGTAACATATGTATATTCTTTGTCCTATTACTTTTAGTTCTGTCTTTGGTTTTATGGACGTGTCATTTTTTATGTTATCGTTTTCACTGTGGCAGATGTGAAGTGAATCAGAAGTGTTTGTTGGGTTTCTGGACGACGCTAGCTGGCACACTCGGAGGCTTGCTTCCACAACTTGGGTGATTTTCACACCTCAGGGCCAGTTTCTATCTTTAGGAGGTATCTGTTTAGGTGGAAATACAAACAATGTTGTCGAATACAACACAGTTCTTGAGTTGCTTTGTGACACTTTGTCTCTTGGTATCTCTCACCTATGGGTCTATTTAGATGCTCAGCTGGTTGTGTCTCAGTTAAATGGATTTTATCGCGTTCATGATCCTACTTTACACCGACGGTTCCTTAGGGTACGTCTCTTAGAATGAATCTTTGATTGTATTACGTATATCCATGTTCCTAGGAGATTAAAGGAGATTAAATCAAGTTACAGATACTCTAGCTAATCATATATTAGATTGGCATCTTGCACACATGTAAGAAAAACACACACACACACACATGTAAATACATTCAAAAATAAATGTAATCCATAAAACACAAAAAGATGTAAATACGCATATATATATTGAAGAGTATCAGAGTACATAAGTGGGCACGAGTGCCTCAAAAAATATGTGTCTAGTAAAGAGTCACGGGGATTATGCCCTCAAAAATATACAAATGGTGCCCTCGGCACATAAGAAGTCTAGTCTAAGCTAAGGGCAGGGCCTATGGGCCCTGTCATAGTGAAAAACGACATTAGCCAGACACTGAAAAAGATGGACCTAGGTCCGTGGTACCCCAAAAATGTGAGTCTGCACGGACGGTGGGAGATCCTTGATCCCCGCCATGGGGACTGTCTGAGTAAGTGTGGTGGGGTTCTTCTCTACCCTTCTCAATACTCTCTCAGACTCTTCGGCTGGAGGTCCCCCTGCTGTTGTTGGTCCATCGGCTGTAGTTGGTCCTGTCTCTAGTCGAGGATGCCACCTAATCCTCAAAAAGTCCATTGGATGCACTGGCCCCACATTTTCATAGAACAAATACCTAGTTGTGAGATACTCTGGTACACAAAAAAATTTGATATATATGAAAAAAAATAAAAATTAAATAACTTCAGAAANGAAAGCAAAAAAAAAACATACCCATCTCTCCTCGCTCCTCTCCGAGAGGTATCGACATCTCAGGGTCTCTAGAGAAGTTGATCCTCGCATAGGGGTAGTCCTCTATGGTCGGAATCTATCGTGCCCATCAAGCAAAAAACTTGTCGTCAAAGGCCTCAATAGTCCTTCCTCCCCCCTGTCCCAGAAACATCGCCGCCCATCTGTATATCATAGGGTGAGAGGCCTGGTGCCCTCGTATCATCTCTCTAGGACTGAAACTAGGCACTCTCTCAAAGAAGAAAGCACAAAGAATAGTCCCAAACCCAAAGTTTTCGTGTCTTCACATTCGGCACTCTGTTAGTTGCCTCTTCATACAATCTAGTAATGTAGTGCTCCAGTCAAAAATTTGTGCATTTAATCACTGAACCGCAAAATTCATGTGTGCCTAGAAATCCTGATGCAAAGATGCATACCTAGTGATCCACCCAATGAGCAACACTATCACCTTCAGTGATAAGTTTTAAATCTTGCTTATCGACACCTGTGTGCCCGTTTTGTTTGTGTCGGCTTCACAATGGAGTTTAATCAACTCCGATATGTTTTGAGGCCCGTAGGGAAAAGTGCAAAAATTGATTGGTTCCCCTCTCCTTGGGAGGCCATTCAGAAAGTAGATATCCTCGGTCATTGGAGTCAATGATTGTCCCTCAAGCATGAAGGCCTCTACGTCAGGATGCCAATAATCAACCAAGACGTTCAGTAGCCTAGGTTGTGCCCGCATGAAAGGACAATGGAAAAACTTCAACAAACCACATTGCAATAATGCAACAAGAGCACCAGGGTCCTCGTCGACCAAAATATCATTGTCCTCATACTCTCTCTCTCTCCAGTGAACATACATCATGTAATAGACAAAGTTTAGGAGGGTCAACTCTTGCAATTTTTTAATTTTTTTCCACAAAATGGAGGGTACAGACAGACTGTAGTGTGCACACTTGCGTGTGCACGCATGCAATTTTTCTCCTGCTCATGTGCACACGCATGCTGTCAAAGGACAACCCACGTATACGTAGGGCTGACCTTTTTAAAGGTCGGCACCCATCCAAAATATAAAATTAAATCCATAAAGGAGGAATTGAATGGCAAGAGGGGTTAATATGTACTTACTTGGTCCAATCGAAAGTTCGTTTCATTCACTAAGGCTCTCAGAATCAACTCTTTTTACAAAGGGGTATTTTTTTCTTTTGGTCAATTTCTTAATTAGAAATGGTGATAATGAGCTATCAGCTTCTATTTATCGACTTTTTGGCCACTTTTTGTCATTTTTTGGACCCCTTTGTCGTTTTTTTCTAATCTGAAAATCATTTTATATGGTTCAAGAGTTTCATAGGGGATGTTACAATAAGTGTTACTTTGGGTATTTGGAATTTTTTGGCGATTTGGGTCATTTAAAAGGTCTTTTGGTGAAAAGTTGTTTTTTCAACTTTGTGCATGTAAGATAGATTTCCACTTCCACTGGTTGCACCTTGTTGTATTTTTCTCTTTTCCATAGGATCGATCCCACCGAATTGCGATGCGGAACCCTCTTTTTTCTCTGTAAGTGTCGTAATTTGATGGTAGAGCCTACCTGTACATGGGCGCCCTAGGTAGATCCTGGTTGCATTTTGGCGTCCATGCTGTCACTAATGACTATAGGCTGGGGAGTCCTTTTTAGTTTTTCCTGATTACGAGTATGAGCCTCATTTTCACGATTCATTATCTCACTTGACCTCACCCTTAGGACTCCCAAAACACAATGAGTCTTCTTTAAATCCCTTTTCAGACCCTTTAAAAATGAAAAGATTGTCGAGAAATCTTGTTGACCTTCACCCTCGCTAAACTGAAATTTGAAGGCATGTCTATCTAGTGGTAGTTTACTCCTTTTTCAGTCCAGATGGTCAACTGCAAAAACAAAGGTATATTATAGGAGCTTTGGTTCCCTAGAAGAGTATTCTCATGTATGATTTTAACCCTTTTTCGGGCCTGAGGGACTAAATTTATGAAAAACGAACCCCCACGGAGTCCATAGTAAATCTCTTTTCAGACTCCCTAAAATTGAAAAGATCGTCGAGTGACCTTGTTCCTTCACACTCGTTAAAATGGTCCAGAAGAAAATCTCATACAGAGTCCATAGTTAAGATTTTTTCAGACTCCTTAAATATGAAAATATTGTCGAGTGATCTTGTCTTTATCACACTCGTTAAAATGGTTTTGAATAGACATCTTTTTGGTGCTAGTTTACCCCTTATTCGAACCGACTAGACTACCTTCGAAAAAGGTACCCTAGTGGAGTCTCCTTTTACGCTTTTTCAGACTCTCTAAATATGAAAAACCATAGAGTTTACCTTCTTTAGGCTCGTTAAAAACACATCGAAGGACGTTGCCATTGTGTCTTATTAATCACATTTGCATACTTGTGTCTTTGGCCTAATTCTGACTCCATGTTTCCCTCAACTGAACCATCTGAAGCATGCCTCATACGCAAGCCCTGTAGCAATTTGCCTCTGCATCTTGACACCTTGGCCCATGGAGGATTTTTCCCGAGTGTCCTTTTCCTTCATATATCCTTTTTCTCTAAGAATCCATGTGTTCCTTGCGTTTGGAGATAGTGTGTCTGCGACACCCAATCCTCCTTTGTAATGTAGCATTCTTTTATTCTTTTTCAATCTTTCCAAAATTATTGAAAAAGACAAAAAAATCAAATATACCCCAAAAAGAGGAAGGGAAAAGTATTTTCTTTTTGTTGGCAGCACAATGAGTCGCCCTTGGAAAAAGCACATCCTTTCATTTGTTCATCAATATTTGGGATTTAACCTAACCTTAGGAAGCTGTTCTCACTACATAG
The DNA here is from genome assembly GCA_010110895.2 of Picea sitchensis. Classification (NCBI taxonomy): domain Eukaryota; kingdom Viridiplantae; phylum Streptophyta; class Pinopsida; order Pinales; family Pinaceae; genus Picea; species Picea sitchensis. Next base: position 110,958 of record SNQJ01S0014565.1, read on the forward strand.
AGTTGTGTCCTCCTCCGTTTGGTTATTCTTCCACACATTTGGAGATTTTGTGTTGCCTCCTGCATCGTAGACTTATGTGAAATACCATGTTGCCCGAGTCTCATATTTTGTCATGCTATTGTCCAAGGGAAGTTTTTACCAAGCCTGAGTCGGCCCCTCTGCAATTTGTCTCTTACCCTCATGCTCAGCCATGCTGAAAGTCCAATCAATTCTTTTTTCAAAATCAATGAAGCCCTTAGCCTGATCATCAAGATCCTCTAGTCCATTCTTGACAATCCATCGAAGACCTCTGGGTAGTGAAGTCGTACACTCATATTACACTCCTACCCAAGTTGTGAATATTTTGAAGTTATTGCTCGAGCTCTGAAGGCCTCATCTCCAACCATCAGGCCTTATTAGCTTCTGGAAGATGGATACTATACATGTATATCTTTTTTATTTCGATATGTATATATGTTGTGTATTTCTCGCGGCTACACTTTATATAGTTATACGACATGGATTTGCAGTGTATTTGATTAGTAGCCATTATTTTATTTCATCCCGAGCATGGGTATGCCTGCCTCGATGAGACAATTGTTATTTTTCATATGGAACCTTCAAACTCTAGTCCCTATGCTCACTTGTTTCATATGTTGGTAAAGATTGAAAATGTATTTCGGCCATCAAATGCTCTCCTGACCTCATACATTAGGGGGCATATGTTATAACCCTAATTTACACTAGATATGCATACCTGGCATCAGGCCATCTCATTTTCCATTTTTTCCAAGCCACTATTGAACAACTCTTATTAAAACACCCTTTTTGAAGGCGCATGCACCCTTCTCCACTAATTCACCTGTGTATATGCTAGCTGAACCATTACAGGCACTCGCGTATACCTAAAAAAGCACAAAAAATAGAAAGTTGTTGACAGAATACAAATTTTTGGGTAGGTTTCCTAAAACCATTTGATCGCCTACATCCAGTCATTCAACCAAATACCTATCCCTTTTCAGCCTATAAAAGAAGGGGTAGGGGTCCCATTTGAAAAGAGAAAAATAATTATAAATAAACTCTACCCGATTTGACATTCCCCTTGCCCCAACCTTTTGCAACCATTATGTGAGAATTAAAGAGCAGAAGCATATGTGGAAGCAGTTGGTGCACAATTGAAGAATAGCCTAGGACCAGATTCAAGGAGAAGTATCTGATCTCACCATTGTAAGTGACTTTTGTGAGGTTAATAGAAAGAATTACTTTTCCTTTCCCGCCATATCAGGTGTTCAATATTCAATTTGATTTGTATTTTTGGAACCTCTAACCCACTAATTCATATATGAGATGCATGTTCGTAGTTCTTTGTTTGTTTGTTTGTGAATGCAGGTTAGCTTTGGGAGGATACTTGAAGTCAAGGAGCAACCAAATGCAAAAAGGATCAACGCCGAGTGAGGATTTCAAGGTAGAGTTACTGGATCCTTTTATCCTTGTGTTTTATGCACGAATGTGGAATCTATGTCGGGATAATAGTAAAAAGTAGGAGACTTTCAAAGGTTATTTTCTACATGCATTACTAAACCCTTAGTGCTAGTCCGTAGGGGGATTTCCCACCCACAACACAAAGTAATTTTCTCTCATATCAACACACTAGAGTCATATCAACACACATTAGGCAAGCCAAAGTTCAACATTTGTCTCTCAGATCATCATCAACAAGGAGAAGGTAAAGTTGGGTAAGTAATTTCTATTTCTAGGTAGTCATCTAAATGGGAATTCATGAACATAAATACTTTTGTATTTTCCATTCTTTAATTTCCTTACACTTCATTTCTTTGCACTTTACATTTCATGTTTCAATATCTATCCATCATCTTCGATCTCCCTGTGGCATTGATGACTTTGAAAAAGACAAGTGTAAAAAAAATCCAATTCACTTAGGTATTTTATCATATATGTTGGATTCTATAGTAAAATATCACTCCAATCTCCCTGTCTCATATCTGAAATATATAACTAAGAATAAAATCTCATTACCACAATATGATTTAATCAAAATGCAGGTTCTTATATCTTGTTCATCCTTTCCTTGCCAAAGAAAATAATCATATAATGTAGAGGTATTGGAGGCCATATGTACCTAGAAACTACCTCCTATTTATCTTTGATTGCATGAGGAAATCCAATGATTTGAGTGTGGGGGAGATGTTGGACCTCAGAAATAACACATTTTACGATGTCATTTAGTCATTTTTCATTTACTTTATGCTTTCATCATCATTCCCTTCATGACTCATATTTCTGCATTTTTCTATTTCTATCCTATACAAGATTCACATAGCATATGCACACTAAAATGATTAATTTCCCATGCTTTGATGATTACTTATAGTAGAAATTGTGATTTCCTAACTTGTGAAATTCAGTAGTTGTTGGAAATTCTACAACTGATTGGTAGTGTTGGTAGTCAAACTTTCCACATCATTTATGCCCAGATAAAGAGGAATCTCAAAAATATAAAATATGGGTTTTGTGCAGAATAGGGTCATTTCCGTGAGTTGTTAGGAAAATCTGTAAAAAGTACAAAACAAGGGGCGTATGGTTGAGATTTCCAAAACTGGTCTAACTAGCTTGCAATTCTGTAGCTAAATGGTTTGACCAAGTGGAGACCCATATCCAAAAATTTGGGCACATGGATATCATGGAATATGATGTTATTATCTTATTCAAACTATCTTAGATCAAATCCAATATTTTGTGGTGAAAGATCCACATGTTTAGGATCTAGGATTTGTTAGTTGCAGTTCCACTTGTTTAGGATTTGATCTCATATTGTTGTAACTTATTTTCCTTTTGTGAAGGAGAAGCTATGTATAAATATGAGAGGATGTCATTCAAATTGAAGAGTTAATAGTGAAGGAATGAGAGAGTTGAAGGAGTTACAACATAGAGTTCCATATTGAAGAGAAGGGGCATTGTAATCATGTTGATGTTGGAATAAAGAGGTTATTGTTGCACATCAAGAATTCCCTACTGTAGTCTTTCTTGGTAGCATATGAAAAGAGAGGTAGTCCCCCATCTCTCTGGCATACGCTGCCCAAATAGTTTCCTTTCATTGTGTGATGTTATTTCATTAATTGTTCATTTCAGTTATTGTTCATTTCTTTATGTTCTTTCAATTCTTTCGAGTGTGGTTTCCCTACTGAGTTAGGAAACGAAGGATGAGTTTCTTTAGTGACATAACCAGTTGATTATGTTACTTATAAACTAAAGGAATGTGGTTAATAGTTGAAATATAAGTCCATTGACCTCAGTTGAATTATGTATCCTTTATTTCAACTTTCTTAGCTTAGAGTTAGTTTCCTACTACTGCATATATTTTGTTAGCATATCGCAAGCTTACGAGCTCCCTGGTTGATAATTTAAAGTAAAGAAATTTAAGTTTGAATTTTTTGACATATTCCATTATATTTCAAGCTCTAAATGAGGGAGTCCCTAAAGGAGATATTAAAATGCAAGGAACACATGAAAATAAAGGTATTATTCAAGTTGAAAAAACTGCCAATAATAAGCCGTTTTCAACTAGTGAATCTAAGTCTAATAGTGGAGTTAATTATGGTGGGGGTCCTAAATTCATCTTTCCCAATATTGAATTAAAGAAGTTTGATGGAACAAAGGTCTTGTTGGATAGGCATTTTGGATAATTTTTTGGATCTACGCTAGAATAAGTCAAAGAAGAAAAGGTAGTTAGAACATGGACAAGAGAACACAATAGGAGAAAAATTTAAGGAGTCAAAGCGTGCAACAGGTGGAAGCACGACGAAGCGGTGCACAAAAGGAGAAAAATGGTTATAGACCATTGGGTTTTTGGAACATTTTGTCCACTTTGTAACAATATTATCCCTATTTTTATGTATAAATATGTAATGGGTTTTGGGTAGAAGGGGTGGACAAGGAAGAATAAGAGGCTATGGTGTATTGTGGATGAGTTGAGTTTTTGGCTAAGTGTTCAGATGTGATGACTGAGGAGTGAGGCTCGCACTACAACAGAATGGCTAGGTAGGTTTGGGTAATGTTATTGTTGCATATTTTGTAGCGAAGTGTGAAAATCTAAGAAGATTATCAATGATTAATATAATAAGCCAATCGTTGTGGACATAGCCCAAGTTGGGTGAACCACGTTAAACCTGTGTGTTGTGATGTGTTATGTTTGCATGTTATGATGTTTACTGTTATGGTGAAATGATGATAAATGTTTAAGTATGATGAATGTGTTGGTTATAGATGATGATATAATGTTGTGCACCGGAGTAATTGGTAATTGAATGAAAGTTAAGTGGGAAAATATTGCGCATAGAATATAATGAGTGTTACGTAATTGTTAAGTAATGGAATATGCGCACATGAGTAAATGGTAGTAAGAACATGAAGAATTAATCACTTCCCTTCATCATTGCAGAACCTTGGTTCCTGCCACCCCTCTAAATGCCTTAAATGAGACTTCACATGCTCTGCAGGTGATGCCAAAAGGGCTGGTGTCTAAGGGTTTTGTTGGTATATTGATGAATAACCCTGATTATGCCTATTGCAAGCCAACAAATGGTTCCATTGTTGGGACCGAGTGTTAATGTTTAATCCATTATTATAGTTCTTTGCATTTCAATAGATAACAACAACATAAGACAAGATCACTGAGAAATACACAATCACAAGAGA